>JANJGN010000031.1:8577033-8606707 GCA_026770705.1 Isurus oxyrinchus
CTGTGGCTGACCAAAATGGAGAAGGCTCATTCGAGTAGGCATGGGGCGTTTCGAGAGGCCTTTTTGGGACTGTGCAGAGGCGCCGGCGAGGCATCGGAGAGAGCGCAGGAGCCTCCCGACAACCCATCCAGCCGACTCTCCAAGCACCACCCGCCCTGCGCGTGGCAGGGTCTGCAGATCGCACGATGGGTTTATCGGCTACTTCAGAGCCCATTGAAACAGAGTGGAAGCAAAGTCATCCTCGATCCCGAGGGACTGCCAAGAGAGAAGTGTGTGTGTGTGTGTGTGTATACGTATGTGATTGTGTGTGTGTGTGTGTGTGTGTGTGTGTGTGTGTGTGTGTGTATGTGTGTGTGAGTGCATTGTCTGTGTGTGTGTATACGTATGTGTGTGTCTGTGTGTGTGTGTGTGTGTGTGTGTATACGTATGTGTGTGTGTGTTTGTGTATGTGTGCATTGTCTGTGTGTATCTGTGTGTGTGTGTGTATGTGTATGTGTGCATTGTCTGTGTGTGTGTGTGTGTGTGTGTGTGTGTGTGAGTGCATTGTCTGTGTGTATCTGTGTGTGTGTGTGTGTGTGTGTATGTGTGCATTGTCTGTGTGTATGTGTGTGTGTGTGAGTGCGTTGTCTGTGTGTATCTGTGTGTGTGTGTGTGTGTATGTATGTGTGCACTGTCTGTGTGTGTATGTGTGTGTGAGTGCGTTGTCTGTGTGTATCTGTGTATGTGTGTGTGTGTGAGTATGTGTGCATTGTCTGTGTGTATGTGTGTGTGTGTGTGTGTGAGTGCGTTGTCTGTGTGTATCTGTGTGTGTGTGTGTGTGTGTATACGTATGTGTGTGTGTATGTGTGCATTGTCTGTGTGTATCTGTGTGTGTGTGTGTGTGTGTGTGTGTGTGTGTGTGTGTGTGTGTGTGTGAGTGCGTTGTTTGTATCTGTGTGTGTGTGTATCTGTGTGTGTGTGTGTGTGCGTTGTCTGTGTGTATCTGTGTGTGTGTGTGTGTGTATATGTGCATTGTCTGTGTGTGTGTGTGTGTGTGTGTGTGTGTGTGTGTGTGTATGTGCGTTGTTTGTGTGTATCTGTGTGTGTGTGTGTGTATGTGCGTTGTCTGTGTGTGTGTGTGTGTATCTGTGTGTGTGTGTGTGTGTATGTATGTGCGTTGTCTGTGTGTATCTGTGTGTGTGTGTGTGTGTGTACGTGCGTTGTCTGTGTGTGTGTGAGAAGTGTGCACGGTTGTACGTGCACATCTGTGTGTCTTCATACATGCCTATATGTGTATTTATACCTGTGATTGTGTGTGTCCTTGTACAAGCGTGCCTTTGTACATGCGTGTGCGCCTTTGTACGTGTGAATCTTTGTACCTGTGCATTTGTACATGCATGCCTTTGAGTGTTTGTATGTGCGTGCCTTTGTCCCTGTGTGTTTTTGGACATGTCTATGTGTATACTTGTCTATGTGTATACATGTCTATGTGTATACATGTCTATGTGTATACTTGTCTATGTGTATACATGTCTATGTGTATACTTGTCTATGTGTATACATGTCTATGTGTATACATGTCTATGTGTATACTTGTCTATGTGTATACTTGTCTATGTGTATACATGTCTATGTGTATACTTGTCTATGTGTATACATGTCTATGTGTATACATGTCTATGTGTATACATGTCTATGTGTATACTTGTGGAAGGTGGGATTCTGGAGCATAAATTGAGCAAACAACATTTGAAAGACTGGGACCTGAGCGGGAGCCTCTGATTGGCTGGTTATCCCTCTCGGTGCTGTGACAGGCAGTCAACTCTGAATATTCCAAATCAGTGGGTGTGGAGCAGGGGCCAATGAGGCAGAAACCAGTTCCCTCCTCGATGTACTGAAGACTCCCAAAGACCTTTATATCCTTTCGTTTCAGGGTGAGCACAGGGGAATAGATTCAGGTGATTAACTGCAGTCTGATTAGCTCTCCCTGCGATGTAATGCATTTACAGACATTTCAATTAGTTACTCTTTGCTTAGCTCCTATTAGAGGCACTTTGCTTAACTAACCAGCAAAAGCATTTATCCTCGTTAATTACTATGGCTAGACGTCACTAACTTCCAACTTGTACCTTTTATGGGAGCCCAGCTCACAGATCAAGGCTCACAGGACCTCAGGATTGGAGAGAGGGACATTGGGGAAACTAAACCTGGCTTTCATAAGGAACACAGCAAGAGGAGGAGACCATTCAGCCCCCTGAGCCTGTTCTGTCCTTCAGTGAGAACATGGCTGATCTGTATCTTATCTCCATCCACCTGTCTTGGCTTCGTATCCTTTTTCTAATGTTATAGAACGAAGATTTCAGGAGGGAGGAAATACCGAGGGAGCTTGGAAGACTTACACAAGTGACATTTCCTTCGACCCCACACTCCAGGTCACCTGTTGAATCCCCCTACCCCCAAGTGCAAAAATGTGACGTCTCAAAGTGAAAACCCACCTTCAATCTGCCAAACTGATCTTTGCCACTGGGAAATGGGTCATGACCCCTATCAAACCCCAGGGAGGGGTCATGACCCTGTCAAACCCCAGGGAGGGGTCATGACCCTGTCAAACCCCAGGGAGGGATCATGGCCCTGTCAAACCCCTGGAGTTCATGATCCTGTCAAACCCTAGGGAGGTCATGACCCTGTCAAACCCTGGGGCAGGGTCATGACCCTGACAAACCCCTGAGAGGTCATGACCCTGTAAAGTCCTGGGAGGCCATGATGCTGTCAAACTCTGGGTAGCAGTCATGACCCTGGCAAACCCCGAAGAGGTCATGACCCTGTCAAACCCTGGCAAGGGGTCATGACCCTGTCAAACCCTGGGGAGTGGCCATGACCCTGACAAACCCCAGAGAGGTCATGTCCCTGTCAAATCCTGGGAGGTCATGACTGTCAAACCTTGGTGAGGGGTGAAGGCCCTGTCAAACCCTGGGGAGGGGTCATGACCCTGAAAAATCCCCGAGAGATCATGACCCTGAAAAATCCCCGAAGAGGTCATGACCCTGTCAAACCCTGGCAAGGGGTCATGACCCTGTCAAACCATGGTGAGGGGACATGACCCTGTCAAACCCTGGGGAGGTCATGACCCTGTCAAACCCTGGGGAGGTCATGACCCTGTCAAACCCTGGGGAAGTCATGACCCTGTCAAACGCTGGAGAGGGGCTTATTGGTTACTAACAATCACTGAGAAGGGATTATGATTGTATTGTATATAGTAATGTAAATGGATTCCTGTTTTTGGCACAGCAATGAAAAGCAGAGGTACACAAGAGGCCAGGATTGAAAGAGTACAGAGAGGGCTGGAGGTAGTTCCAGAGATAGGGAAAGGGGATTCAGGTTTCAGTTACCCGCTTCCTGGCCTGGTTGGATCCGCTGGAACACCTTCAAAGAGGGTCAGGGTCAATTATTCACACGTGCTCTGGCATCATGGAATATATTTCAACATATAAAACAGGGCAGTTTCCCTTGCGCCAGAACACGATGCCTCAATTTTAAACATTTCAGCCTTATACCCAAATCCCTCCACGGCCCCAAGTAACCTCCTGCAGCTCCACAATTCCGGCCTCTTGAGCATTCCCTTCCCCCAATGGAGACCATGCCTTCAGCAGCCTGGACCCTAAACGCTGGAATTCCCTCCCTGAATATCTCTGTCTCTCTCTCTCTCTCTCTCTCTCTCTACCTCTCTCTCTTTCTCTTCAAGACACTTCTCAGAACATAAACCTCAGACCAAGCTTTTGCTAGCATGTCCTAAAGTCTCCTTCTGTCGTTTGGTATCACACATTGCCTGAGGCCGCTCCTGCGAACATTTTACTCCATGAAAGGTGCTATAGAAATGCAGCTTGTTGTTGCATTGCCTCATCTTGTATAGCGGCTGATGAAGTAAGGTTGGGAGGAGGCTTTTATGGGAGCGTTATGGTTTCTTTATTCTTTCATAGGGTGTGAGTGTCACTGGCAAGGCCAGTATTTGTTGCCCATCCCTAATTGCCCTTGAACTGAGTGTCTTGCTCAGCTGTTTCAGGGGGCAGTTAAGAGTCAACCACATCGCTGTGGGTCTGGAGTCACATGTAGGGCCAGACCGGGTAAGGGGGGCAGATTTCCCTCCCTAAAGGGGCGTTAGTGACCCAGACGGGTTTTTACAACAATGGCACTTTCACGGTCACCATTACTGAGGCTAGTTTTCAATTCCAGATTTTACTCATTGAATTCAAATTCCACCGGCTGTCATGACGGGATTTGAATTCAATTAATAAGATCTGGAATTAGAAAGCCAGTCTCAGTAACGGTGAGATTTGAACCCGTGTGCCCCCAGGGATTATCTAGGGCCTCTGGATAGCTGGTCCCACTTCACCACCGCCTCCCCGCCGAGCATGAATACGAGCATGGCCCGGTTGGGCTGAATGGCCTGTTTCTGTGCTGTAAATTCCCCTCAGTCACGTGTGGAGGGTCAGGATGTCGTGCGGGGTTCCAGGACATGGCGGGGGGGGGTTGGGCGATTGTGGAGTCCTGGGCGGAGAGGATGGCGTTTGACCTTTGGCCTTACCGTGAGATGCTGGAAGAGCCAAGCCCGCATGATGTTGGTGGCGACTTTGGGAAAGATGCCCCTTTTTTTCTGACGTCTCTTGTCTTTGTCCAGATCATCATCGTCTCCGGTGCCGGGCGAGGCCACGCTGTTGTCCAGTGCGTCTCCTGAGGGGAGAGAAACCCTGGGATTAGCAATGAGAGGGCAGACTGGTGGGGTGTCGAGTTAGCTTTCATTTTCTTTTCAATGGGACGTAGCTAAGAGACATCGCAGGAACAAGGGAACATTCATCTCCACGTTGTTAAGTGACCTCAGGATCAGATTTACCAAGGGTTGAATTTTCTGTCTCAATTGGAGAGAAAAGGTTCATGATCTGACTGAGAACCTGCAATGGGAGGAGATTCTTTCCCGTTGTAACTTAACCCCAAGCTTCCAACTCCAGCACCGACCATCCGTCACCCGTAGGAATGTCCTCAGTGGGTCAGTATTCAGGCGTGAGGGTCAAAAACAAGTGCCTCGAATCCCACTTCAGAGACTCGAGCCAATCTTGGCTGGCGCTCAGTGTGGGATGAGGTGCCACGCTGAAGTTACTGGGACAGAGGCAAACTCCGAACCCCACCCCCTACCTACCCCCTCCCACCATGCTGCCCATTATCTACAGTGCCAGGACCTGAGGAGTAGATGGGATCTCACTTTCTCACTATCACATACAACCCTAAACACACACACACACACACACACACACACACACACACACACACACACATATGGACACAGACACAGAGATAAACACATACAGGTGCACATACACATACAGGTACACAGACACACACATACACACACACACACACACACACACACACACACACACATGGGCACAGATAGACACACACACATAAACACATACAGACACAGACACATATACACATGTAGGCATGGACACTCACACACACACACACGGACAGAGACACAGACACACACACACACATATGGACAGAGGCACAGACACACACACACACATATGGACAGAGACACAGACACACACACACACACATATGGGCACAGACACACATACACACACATGGACAGAGACACAGACACACACACATATGGACAGAGACATTGACACACACACATATGGGCACAGACACACACACAGGCACAGACACACACACACATACAGGCACAGATACACACACATACAGGCACACAAACCCAGACACATGCACAAACACAAAAAATTTCCCTAACTAACAGCAAACTGCACTGACCAGGCTGCATATTCCTAATTCATGATATTCGCTGTCTAGCCAATCAGAGCTTGCCTCCTTATTTCCTTATTTTTATTCATTCATGGGTTGTGAATTTATGCATTTATGCTGTCTTAATAATAATAAAATTGGGGCCTTCAACAGCTGCTGCACTATTTTATCCTCAGGCAAAAAAAAACTTAAAAGCCTGCCTGGAGGGTAACTAAATAATGCATCGGAGAGGTCCCAGCTCCTCATCCCTACTCGTCACAGTGTCCAATCCCCCAGTGCCCAGCTCCCAACACCCGTTCTCCAAACATGCCATGTACCAAGCAACACTTTCATCCTGTTTAACTAAACTGAGTGCAATGGGGAAGGAAAACGAAAAAATAAAGGAAAAAGGCACATAGAGACTGGAAAGAAATCAAAAGGCTTTGGTTCAACACCTCCATACATGCATACACACATGAACAACACATGTGAACACACACACACACACACACACACACACACACACACACACACACATATATATATGTATGTGTGTGTGTGTGTTCACATGTGCAGGCTCTAGGACCACACACAAGAGCACAAAAACACACATGTACCAGACACATGTGAACACACACGCATGTTCATATACTGACACACACACACATGTACACAGACTTGTATGCAGAGACACGTATGCAGGCAGACACGTGCGCACACAAGCACTCAAGAGTGCACACGAACTCACACACATGTGAACACAGTCACATGCACACACATATGCTCCCATAATCACACACTTACACACATGCACACACACACACATGCACACACACACACATGCACACACACTTACACACATGCACACACACACACACATGCACACATGCACACACACACACACACACACACACACACATGCACACACATATGCTCCCATAATCACACACTTACACACATGCACACACACACACACACATGCACACACACACACACACACACACACAAGCACACACATATTTTGTTTCAAACAGTTGTACATGTTTTAAAATCAATTCCAGTGATGCTATGTAGGGACAGAGTTGCATTGACAACAGAGATTGTGCCCCTGGCACACACACTCACACACATGTGAACACGCAGCCACATGCACACACGTGTGCGTTTCACTCCAGCTTTCCTTCAGGGATGGACATTGTCCCATCTCAGCCTCAACATTGACCCTGCCTCCATCCCCAGTGAAGCTGTGTGGCTTTTAGCATTAGACAGGCCCACCCACGGCCTAGACTCCAGGCTGGATCTTACCCACTCTCGCTGGGTGCGTTTGCAGTGGGGGGGTTGAGGGCAGGTAAAAAGGGTCAAGTGGTGAGCCTAAGGCTTCCTACCCACCACTCCCTCCCTCAAACTCACAAGGCACCAGAATAATTCCAGGCAAGCCTATTGACCTGAGTGACATGCCAAAATACCTTGACATCACTCTTGACCACACATTGACATGTCGAACCTCCCGATAACCACAGGGAAAACAACCCCCACCCCCACCCCTCCCCGAGGGAGCACCAACAGCTGACAAAACGAAACACTCCCGTTGACCTCAAAGAAAAGACCCGTGCTCTCGTCTCCTGGAGACACACGCTAAATGTGTTCCCTCCTGGAACACACGCTAAAACCCTACAAACTGACAACAGCCCAGCCCTCCCCCCGCCTCTCGACGGTGCACCCTCCTGGTTGACAGCCCGGTAAACGGGCCCAAACGGCGATGTCCCAGGTTTGAACCTCCCACGGAAAATCGGGACAACCCTTGACCGCTTGGGGAGGGGCCGGGGAAGCGGTGACCACTGGCTCGACAAGGGGAGCGTTGAACTTGTGACTGTGGACACCCAAGGTCGGACTACTGCCCGTACACTGAACGTCTGCCCTGACAGATCCATTCCCGGTGGCACTGCGACCACTGCATCGCACTGAGTCAGCTGGCGTCGTGGCAAGGATTGTTAACATCGACGTGGGACTGGAACTGCTTCCCCTGCCGTACAAATCGGTGTCGCACTGGGAAAGTCAGGTTGGATTTGGGGCCTAGCTAGAGTGGGACTTGAAGCCACAGCCTTCAGATTCAGAAATATTAGTGCCACCCACTGAAACATAGAAAACAGAAGCTGGAGTAGGTCAGTTGGCCCATCGAGCCTGCTCCACCATTCAATATGATCATGGCTGATCCTCTATCCCAATGCCGCACTCTCGCTCTCTCCCCCCCTTGACTCCCCATAGCCCTTGGTGCCTTTAGAGTCTAGAAATCTAAATATTTCCTTCTTAAATATATTCTGTGTCTTGGCCTCCGCAGTCTCAGTGGTGGAGAATTCCACAGGTTCACCACCCTCTGAGTGAAGAGGTTTCTCCTCATCTCAGGCCTGTGGCCTACTCTGTATCCTGAGACTGTAACCCCTTGTTCTAGAGTCACCGCTCTAGGACCAACGCCGCAGCCTGTGGTCCTGACACACACACACACACACACACACACACACACACATTGGCTGTAAGGTCTGAGAACAGGCGCAACCTCATCCCGGGAAGGACAGAACGGGAGTGCGCAGTTTCGTGACCGGGCCAACTCTGGTTGGGTGGCATTCCTGGAGTTTTCACCACGTGGGCCTCCTGCCCTCAACCTCCTCAAGCAGCACCCCGCCCCCCACCCCCCCCGCCCCCACCCCCCCGCACCGCCCCCCACCTGCCCACCCTCCAACCTTTTGACGACTAACAGAGAAATAGAATAACGTTGGGCCGCCGGGGATGGGCAAGGAGCGCTTGGGAAGCCGACCTCTGCCCGCGATCGGGGCCCGACCGCCATTTTGCGCTGGGCGGGCCGATTGAGGCTTGCCCGGCGTGAAATGCGCGCGCCAGCGGTGCCTGTGTTGGTGGGGGGAGGGGAGAGGGTGAGCGGGGAACTTTGCGCTTGCACGTGAGAAAAGCCCCCCCCCCCCCACCTCCGAGGCCCAGAGCTGCCCCGGGGAGATGAGGATATATATATATATATATATATATATAAAAAAATAAAGCTTTTTAAGGTGTTATAAAAACATGTCCCCTCATGCGACTCTGCGCGGGGACATGTTAGGAATCAGGGTGAAATTTTACATTTTTTTTTTAAACGACCGGTCGAACCTCATCCCATCCGTAAGGTTGGGTCGGGCAGTGGAAAAGTTAATTCAACGACGTCGTTAACAGGGCTGTTCATTGTTGGCGGGCGCATTGCCGACTCCTGCGTGGGCCCATGGCGGAGATATCGCTCCAGCGTGCGGCGGACTCAGGGCGCTCGCCCGACAAGCTAAAAATTCTGGCCATCGTTTTTATTAATGCGCCCCCCCCCCACCCCCACCCCACCCCCACTCCCCCTCCGCCACACATTGATTTTTCAACAAGGTTCATCTCAGCGGTAGCAGCCGGATGAACGATCTTTCATTCCTGGAGATGGCCAGGGACCATCCTGGAGAAGCTGGCGGCCGGCGCACAAGTCAAGGGGGATAGCGCAGGGTAAACTTTCCCCCGAAGTGAGAGTTGAGGTTTTGAGGTTTAACCGGTCCCTGTTCCTGGGAATGATATCAAGCGGATGTGGTTTGGTTCCAATCTGCTGTTTGCAGAGCTTGGCTGTTCATTGCCTGGCTGTGATTAATGCTCCTTCCCTGTCTCCTGCTGTTTTATCATGCCTCTTGGTACAAGGCCCTCAGCAGAGTTTACACAGCGGCTGCTACCGCTCCAAGGGATTCCTTCAACACCTACTGACACAAAATTTATACCCCTGGCTCTGTTAACAATATACATCGCAAGCAACCAGAGGATTGGGAAATATTATCATTAGCCTTCACTCGAGGATGAAGTAAGTGTTACTGAATTTGAATCTGACTGGCTGCTGTTAATCATTTAGGAGGTCATTTTTTTGGGCCGATGGTGACTGGAAGCTAAACCCAACCAGCGGATCCAATTAAAACCAAAATCCACACGCAGCTGGATGGGCAACACTCTCGCTTCAGCCTCAGGAGTTGGTGAGTTTGTGTCGCACTCGAGTGAGTTCAACGCTACCTCCGGGCTGACACAACCCGCGCGGCGCTGAGGGAGTGCTGCACTGTCAGAGGCGCCATCTTTCAGATGAGATGTCACAACAAGGGGCTTGTCTGCCCATTAAACAGGGGTTGTAGGAGCAGGGGTAGGCCATTCAGCCCATCAAGCCTGCCTGCTCCACCATTCAAACAATTCATGCCAATCTTGTACCTCTGAAGCCATTTTCCCCCACTATCCCCATATACCGTGACATCTTTCCCCATATACTATCCCCATATACCGTGACATCTTTCTCCATATACTATCCCCATATACCGAGACATCTTTCCCCATATACTATCCCCATATACCGTGACATCTTTCTCCATATACTACCCCCATATAGCATGACATCTTTCCCCATATACTATCCCCATATACCAAGACATCTTTCCCCATATACTATCCCCATATACCAAGACATCTTTCCCCATATACCGTGACATCTTTCCCCATATACTATCCCCATATACCGTGACATCTTTCCCCATATACTATCCCCATATACCAAGACATCTTTCCCCATATACTATCCCCATATACCAAGTCATCTTTCCCCCTATACTATCCCCATATACCACGACATCTTTCCCCATATACCGAGACATCTTTCCCCATATACTATCCCCATATACCTTGACATCTTTCCCCATATACTATCCCCATATACCATGACATCTTTCCCCATATACTATCCCCATATACCTTGACATCTTTCCCCATATACTATCCCCATATACCAAGACATCTTTCCCCATATACTATCCCCATATACCAAGACATCTTTCCCCATATACTATCCCCATATACCGTGACATCTTTCCCCATATACCGAGACATCTTTCCCCATATACTATCCCCATATACCGTGACATCTTTTCCCATATACTATCCCTATATACCACGACATCTTTCCCCATATACCGAGACATCTTTCCCCATATACTATCCCCATATACCGTGACATCTTTCCCCATATACTATCCCCATATACCAAGAGATCTTTCCCCATATACTATCCCCATATACCGTGACATCTTTCCCTCTATACTATCCCCATATACCACGACATCTTTCCCCATATACCGAGACATCTTTCCCCATATACTATCCCCATATACCTTGACATCTTTCCCCCTATACTATCCCCATATACCATGACATCTTTCCCCATATACTATCCCCATATACCTTGACATCTTTCCCCATATACTATCCCCATATACCAAGACATCTTTCCCCATATACTACCCCCATATACCAAGACATCTTTCCCCATATACTATCCCTATATACCACGACATCTTTCCCCATATACCGAGACATCTTTCCCCATATACTATCCCCATATGCCGTGTCATCTTTCCCCATATACTATCCCCATACACCGTGACATCTTTCCCCATATACTATCCCCATACACCGTGACATCTTTCCCCATATACTATCCCCATATGCCGTGTCATCTTTCCCCATATACCGAGACATCTTTCCCCATATACTATCCCCATACACCGTGACATCTTTCCCCATTTACTATCCCCATACACCGTGACATCTTTCCCCATATACTATCCCCATATGCCGTGTCATCTTTCCCCATATACTATCCCCATACACCATGACATCTTTCCCCATATACTATCCCCATATGCCGTGTCATCTTTCCCCATATACTATCCCCATACACCGTGACATCTTTCCCCATATACTATCCCCATATACCGAGACATCTTTCCCCATATACTATCCCCATACACCATGACATCTTTCCCCATATACTATCCCCATATACCGTGACATCTTTCCCCATATACCGAGACATCTTTCCCCATATACTATCCCCATATACTGTGACATCTTTCCCCATATAGTATCCCCATATACCAAGACATCTTTCCCCATATACTATCCCCATATACCGTGACATCTTTCCCCATATACTATCCCCATACACCGTGACATCTTTCCCCATATACCGAGACATCTTTTCCCATATACCGTGACATCTTTCCCCATATACCGTGACATCTTTCCCCATATACTCTCCCCATATACCGAGACATCTTTCCCCATATACTATCCCCATATACCGAGACATCTTTCCCCATATACTATCCCCATGTACCGTGATATCTTTCTCTGCCTTGAATGTACACAATGACTGAGCTTCCACAGCCCTCTGGGGTACAGAAGTCCAAAGATTCACCACCCTCTGAGGGAAGAAATACCTTCTCATCTTGGTCTTAAATAGCCTGCCCCTTATTCATAGACTATGTCCCCTGGTACTAGACTCACCAGACAGGGGAAACATCCTATTCACACCCACCCTGTTACACCTTGTATAAAATTGTAAGTTTCAATGAGATCACCTCTTATTCTTCAAAACTCTAGAGAATACAAATAATCCAAGCCCAGTTTACTCAATAATCCAGGTCTGGTCTCCTCAATAATCCAGGCCTGGTCTCCTCAATAATCCTGCTGCTTCCATGTAGGAGAGAGTGGGTATGGGAGAGTGGGTATGGGGAGAATCAGTGTGGGAGAGTGGGCACAGGGAGAGTGGGTATGGGGAGAGTGGGAATGGGAGAGTGGGTACTCTCATGGGTCTCTCCTATACCCGCTCTCACATGCCCATTCCCACTGTGTCCACTCTCCCCATACCCACTCTCCTAAACCCACCCTCTCTTACCTGCTCTCCTATACTCACTCTCCCTTATCCAGTCTCCCCTACCCACTCTCCCTGTGCCCACTCTCCCATACCCACTCTCCCATGCCCACTCTCCCTGTACCCACTCTACAGTACCAACCCTCTTTTATCCACACTCCCCTACCCACACTCCCCTACCCACTCTCCCAAACCCACTCTCCCTGTGCCGATCCTGAAATTCATTCTATACCTGTCCTCCTTGTGCCTGTTCTCACAGGTTGGCACCAGACAATTCCTAAACACAGCGAAGGAGTAATTTTCTTAAATGCACACTCCTTCCAAACACAGGTGCCCTCCGGAGTGTGTGGGATCTGAGGAGTACCCTTTCAATGTAAATTAATGCAATTCCATAGCAGCAGGGCTAAGTGGCAGAACCATTTGGATGCCAACGTGACACGATTAGATCGGCCAGTTGGTGAAGGAAAAGGAGTGAGAGGGAAAGGCAGCATGATTTGAACCCTTGCCTGTACGGAGGGTATTCACAGACACAAACAGGATGGCCTGTTTTGCAATGTTACTTTGCTGTATTTCAATCTAATCTATGCACAGGCAGCACACGTAACAGAGTCAGCTTCGTGTCAGAGATAAAGGGTAAAGGGCAGAGGTGAGAGGGAGAGAACGAGTAGGAAAAGGAATGAAAGCCAAAGACTGCTGAATGCATGAAAGGAAGCGTGTGAAAGACAGAAGGAAGGGATCAGGTGCGAGAGAGAGAGAGAGAGAGAGAGACAGACAGAATGCAGACAAGGGGCAAGATGTCTGTGAGTAAGATAGGTCAGTGTTTAAGGGAAAGAGGTGCACATTGCGTGTGTGTGTGTGTGTGTGGATGTTGGTGTGTGTGTGGGTGTGTGGGTGTGTGTGTGGGTGTGTGGGTGTGTGTGTGTGGATGTTGGTGTGTGTGTGGGTGTGTGTGTGGGTGTGTGGGTGTGTGTGTGTGGATGTTGGTGTGTGTGTGTGTGGATGTTGGTGTGTGTGTGGGTGTGTGTGTCTCGGTGTGTGTGTGTGGGTGTGTGTGTGAGTGTGTGTGTGTGTGTGTGTGGATGTTGGTGTGTGTGTGGATGTGTGTATGTGGGTGTCTGTGTGTGGATGTTGGTGTGTGTGTGGGTGTGTGTGTCTCGGTGTGTGTGTGTGGGTGTGTGTGTGGGTGTGTGTGTGTGTGTGTGGATGTTGGTGTGTGTGTGGATGTGTGTATGTGGGTGTCTGTGTGTGGGTGTTGGTGTGTGTGTGGGTGTGTGTGTGTGTGTGTGTGTGTAGGTGTGTGTGTGGGTGTGTGTGTGGGTGTGTGTGTGGGTGTGTGTGTGTGTGTGTGGCTGTCTGTGTGTGGCTGTCTGTGTGTGGCTGTCTGTGTATGGGTGTTGGTGTGTGTGTGTGTGTGTGTGTGTGTGTGTGTGGGTGTTGCTGTGTGTGTGCGGGTGGATGTTGGTGTGTGGGTGTGTGGGGATGTGTGTGTGTGTGTAGGTGTGTGTGTGGGTGTGTGTGTGGGTGTGTGTGTGTGTGTGTGTGTGGCTGTCTGTGTGTGGCTGTCTGTGTATGGGTGTTGGTGTGTGTGTGTGTGTGTGGGTGTTGCTGTGTGTGTGTGTGCGGGTGGATGTTGGTGTGTGGGTGTGTGGGGATGTGTGTGTGGGTGTTGGTGTGTGTGTGGGTGTGAATGTTGGTGTGTGTGTGTGGGGGTGTGTGTGGGTGTCTGTGTGTGTGGGTGTTGCTGTGTGTGTGTGGGTGTTGGTGCGTGCGTGTGTGGGTGTTGTTGCGTGTGTGTGGGTGTGAATGTTGATGTGTGTGTGGGGCGGGGGTGTCTGGCTTTATATGAGTGGGTGTTTGTGTGTGGGGGTGCCTGATGGGATCTGTGGTTGTGTGTTAGGGTATCTGTGTGTGTGTGTGTATTTGTGTGTGGAGGTGTGGATGTGTGTGAGCGTGGGTGCACGTGTGGGGGTGTATGTGTGTGTATGAGTGAGAGTGTGGGCGTCTGGGTGTGTCGGTGTGTGTGAGTGGGGGAGGGGCTGCGTCGACACACTGGGGTGCTTTAAGCATTGTCACACGCACCTTGCTTTCTGTTCTAAGTTGATGAGGAAGGCTTGACATTTGGTTTTTGACATTGTACTACAGCACAGTTCAGTGATCTGAAAGCCCTTTGAGAGAGAGAAATAATAGAGGCATCACTGTCTCTCTGAGAGACATCCTGTCCATTTTAGATTGTTCACCACTTGGCTGTATAAAATAAAGTGACTAATTATGATATGGCCAGAGGAAGATAATCCTGACAGTGCAGGTTACGGAGCTGGATTTCAAACAGCATTCTAGTGCTTCCCTTTCAGAGGTTATAGGTTAAAGCCAGCATCCTAACCTCCCTCGTTCGCGACTGCTTGTTTCTGGGGAGTCTCTCAGCTGGGTAGCCTGTCACCACCGTGATGAAAAGAGGATGCTGGTTATTATTGTATCCAGCAGCGCTGCCAATCAGCGCAGGCTCTCCCCGAGTGACAGGGCCCGGGCCTTGGACTGCCCTAGGCCCTGGTGTTGCCAACCCTCCAGGACTGCCCACGGTTTGACAATTCATCTCCAGATCGCCACTGCGAGCAACAGCCAAGTGATGAGCGGCACCGAGAGGAAATCGGTGTTCCGTTGCTTCAAATTTTCTATCAAGGTCTCTGCCCGTTACTTAGAGAAAAAGAATATGGGAGATAAGAAGCCGTCCAGTGGCATTGAGAAGAAAAGAGTTGACGTTTCGAGTCCTCATGACCCTTCGACAGAACTTGAGTGGATCGCTCAAGTTCGGTCGAAGGGTCATGAGGACTCGAAACGTCAACTCTTTTCTTCTCCGCCGATGCTGCCAGACCTGCTGAGTTTTTCCAGGTCATTCTGTTTTCGTCCAGGATAATGGTCGCTGTGTAAAACGCCTGGGGCTGGTGAGGGGAAGGGTGGGCGCGGGCCTGACCCATTAGAGTGTAAAATGACGCGCGGTGGCAATATTTCGGAGCTACCAGCGCGCCCGCCGACAGTTAACAGGCCTATTACAGCCATTAAATGAATAATTAAATGACATTTTTCGCTACTCGTCCAAACTTACAGTTCTTTTCAGGGAACCTCATCCACGGGCACGATGAGGTTTCCAATGTCAAGAAAAATTAAATAAAAATGTTAAAAATTTCAGTCACGGCTCAGTCCCACGAGGAGACATGTTTTTAACGTGGCTTAAGCTTTCAGTTTTTAAGTTTAAAAATCTTCCGCTTGGAGGCAGCTCTGTGCCTCGGGGAGCTTTTACTGCGGGCACCCCCTTCATCGCTCGCGCCCCCTCCCGCTAACCCCCCTCCCCCCTCCCTCCCACCCACCATCCCGGCCAACGCTGCTGCTGCTGCTGCGTGTGTCCAATTAACGGCCGGCCAGCGCAAAATCGCGGCCGGAGCCCGGTCGCGGGCGGTGGTCGGCTTCCCGCTACTCCTGAGACCGCCCACCCACCCGACCCACAGGGAAATTCCTGGCCGTGGAGCGAGCGTTTCCCGTGGTTTTAACCCTTCGACTGGCAGAAGCGGTCCGGGAGGATCTTCAGCCAAGTTACCTCCCGACTTACGGGCAAGATGGTCCCGAGCGCCACAGGACAGGAAAGTCCCAAGTTCGGTTACTTGCTCTGGGCGGACTGGTGGATCTCAGCGGGGTGGCGCTCTTGCCTCCGGGTCAGGTGGTTGCGGCTCCGAGTTCGAAGCTGGTCCACCTCCCCAGTGCAGCATTGTTGGAGGCGCCACCTCTCGGACGAGCCCGAGACCCTGTCTGCCCCCCTCCAGTGCATGAAAGATCCTGCGGCACTCTTTCAGGAAGAACAGGGGAAGCTCCCCCTGGTGTCCTGGCCAATATTTATCCCTCAACCGACATCACTGAAACAAACCATCTGGTTATTACCTTAGAACAGTTTGTGGAATCTTGCTGTGCTCATATTGGCTGCCACATTTCCAACATTACAACAGTGACTCCACTTCAAAAGTACTTCACTGGCTGTAAAAGGCTTCGGAACATGCATTGACTTGCTAACGCTGCTGTATAAATGCTGCTATTCGTCAAATAAAGGGTTGAAGTTTACCTGCGAGAAACAGGACTGATGCTGTCCCATGCATGAGTGAAATGTGGCCCAATGACCTCGGGTCGTGAACCCAGCGTCCAACACTGCCAACGGTCTCAAAGCTGGGCCGGGGACCTGAGTCGGCAGTACGCCCGCCATTTTGAAAAGACGAACTGAAGCATAATTGAGCTTCTAAATAAGCTAGCGCGCCCGGTGAGTGTGTTGCTCGTCATGCAGTGGGGGTGCACCGGAATCATGGTCGCTCGGAGTTACTTTCTTTTGGAAAGACGGTATCAAGGCTGCAAGCGGGGCTATGGCTGACTCTACCAGGACACGGCAGGGAGACCTAGCTAGCGCTGGTAATTTGGCTTTTCACATAATCTAAAACTCCTGAGGGAAGGGGACAAGCAGGGATCACTGCAAAAAAAAAACCATACTGTGCAGTGCAGCAGTGGGGATGGTACCTTCAGTGGGAGGGGAGGAGGGGGGGGGGGGGGGCGGCTGGTGGGCAAAGTGGACAACCTGCGGCGGGGCAAGGGCCTGTGGAGGGGAGGCAGCAGGCAGGCAGGCAGAGGGAGGAGAAGGCAGTGTTCGTCTACTGGACGAGGCTGACGCGCTTGCAAACGACAGAGTGCCAGCGCCTGAGGAGGCTCCGGCTAGCCGGGGAGACGGTCACGTCAATCTGAGACACGCCGGCTGGGGAGGTCGCACCTGGTTGCGTCGCTGGACGCTCGGTGCCTGCGGCCTTGCGGGTCACCGGAGGGTCCCTTCCCAGTGATGCCTGGGGACCCCAGGTGGGAGAACCCAGCCGGCTGCATCAAGGTGGGCACAGATGCCATCTCCGTCACACGGGTTTATTTGATTGAGACAGGGCCTGTGCCAGCCAGGCTGAGAGAGCTGGGTTCCCAATGGTGCGTGGCGCAATAGATTGAACACATGGCCACTATAACGTGTCTTCCGGACAGCCAGGAGCACTCATCAACAGGAAAGGATGCCTTTCCATTAACGTTCAGCTTCCACGTGACCACTGGTAACGCGTAACGCGGTCCTGCGCACGCTATCCAGGCAGCAGTCACGTTGCCTAGGCACTGAGCTACTCCCAGGTGCCAGGTACCTCGGAGGGACCGGAACCTTTGAATGGCCGGCCTCTGGGTGGCAAACGATACCCACTAAATGGGCAGCTTATGATGCCAACGAGGAATCCACGGACAGAGCCCGAGAGGGAGTATAATGAAAGCGGTGCCCCCGGCTAGTGCCCTCACTGAGCAGAACATCGGTCTGCCCACAGTGTGATTGATTCCGGTGCCCGGGCAGGTCAGGCTGGGGTGGGGGGTGGGGGTGAGTGTTGTCTGCTCGGCCCTCCAGGGAGGGGAGGCACTGGCGGAGGAGGATCTGATGGAGGCTGCCCCATCGTCCTCTGATGAAGAGTACGGCCACGAAGAGGATGAGCCTTGCCAGCCAGCTGCGCGTGCCAGTCCGCGAGAGGGTCTGGACGCCCGGGGGACATGAGATCCTCTAACACCGAGAAGCTTCCAACGGCAAGTGTGTCTGTAGCCCAGTGATGCCCTCTTGGCCATTGTCACCTTTCCGTTATCTCCCTCTCATGGACACCAAGCACGTGTCTGCAAGGGGCAGTGTAGAATCGCCAAATAATGCTGAACGGAGAGGCTCAGGTGAACATAAACTCCCTAAACAGCCAATTCCCAAAGTTCAATCCAATTCAACCCCCTCGCATCACACACACATAATGCACCAATACAACCAGCGTATCAAGTGAAAAGGACAATCATTTACAAACATAATTAATCAGTATTATTCATTAATTACGTACAAAGATCACCCCCATGTGGACCCAGGTGTCCAAGGCGCTTTTTGATTCTCTTCCGGTTGCTATGGCGTGGTCCCTCACTGCCGGTTGCCATGGGGAGAGGCAGCTGACCCCTCTGACCCCTTCGCCTGGGGCGGCTTTGGCGAGCGTCCTCCCTGAGGGTCCCCGTGTGGCGGGAGCCTCCTGCCCGGCGGCGCTCAGAGGCAATTGTGTTAAGGGCACAGAGGGGTGTAGGGGAGGCTGCCTGGATCAGAAATGCCCCTGAGAGATGCCCCCCTCCCCCCCCACCCACCAACCCCCTCCACCCCCGATGCTGCTCATCCACTGCCCGGAGGTCCACTGGCCCTCCCTGTTTTCCTTAGGAGGGGGGGCGCCAGGAGCTGGATGTGACACCAGGCTCTTCGTCCCCCTCAGCGACAAGGCAATGGAGTGCGGGTCAGAACACACGCCCGGTATCCCATCAGTGAGCTGCTGGGTTTGGCTCTCCATCACCGTCTCTCATTGGAGTGTCCCAGAGAGAGGTGCTCACGGCCGAGGTAGATTCCTCCATTGCCGGTGCCAGAACACCCAATCCCTCTGGGATCTCCTCCACATCTCCGTGAAACCTGCACTGTACATCCAGCACCTGCCATCTGACTGACGACTCCGGGGGCCCGGTCATCAGCCTGGGGTTCAGCCCCAAGGCCACCCCCAGGAGTCCTCCGAGTGCCAGGGGCCTGCTCCACCTGACCCTCCGACAGCTGCCCTTGTGACTGTGACACGCGCGTCCCTTACAGCCGAGGCGCGTGTATCTGGGCTGGTGCCGGCTGCACCCTCTGAGGGTCCATCCTCCTCCTCAGGAGGCTAGCACGGGTCCCTCGGGGCTATTGGCCATTGCTGCCGATGTTAGCGCAGTGGGGGGGGGGACACAAAAGAGCAAAGGGGCAATGAGGGGCATCATCATCGTTTGAGGTGAATTCAGAGAGACGCGCTACCTCAACTGGCACCGCTGGGCAGTGGTAGGCAATGTTTGTACCTTAGCCGATTCCACCTTGAGGCACACCATCCTCCTCGAAATGTGCAACCAGATGCCAGCCTCTCCGGTTTCCAAAACAGTTTCCCCCTCCAGTGCCCCCCTTCGGCGCTGTTTGCTGGAGAGGGGCTGAGCCCTCTCAGAATCTCACCCCCCTCGAATCCCTCCACCCTCGCCTCCATCAATGGCTCTGCTCCATTGGCTGGCTTCAACACCCTCCGTCGGGGCGAGGGTGGCCGGGTTGAGTTGACCACCTCCCTTCCTGGTCCTTCCCCGGGCATCGTGCACCCTCCTCCCCCCTGTAAATGAAAAAAGGGGCACCGCCATGAATATACCGTCCGGCAATCGTTACCTTCAAATGTGCGGCCAACATGTACCTTGTCGGGGGGGTGGGAGATGGTGGGGAGCCACATTTCTCAACGCTACCAGCTGCTGCAGCTCCATCCAAAAACGCCTCGTTGCCATGGAGAGTGGCATGTCTGCATCATGCCGCCTTCCAGCTTAGGGCAATACCAGAGGCAGCCCCACATGCGAGCCAATCCACACCCTCCCATATCTATCCATCTCCGAAATGGTTACGCACTCACCCCTGGCAGCCCTCACCAGGTCACCAGGCCTTTTCCGGCACGGCAGCTAGGCTCTTGGGGGACACCCGCCCTGTTCCCCACCACCGTTGCCACCCCTCCCCCCCCACCCCCCTCGATGGCTGCTGACCTCCGCTGCAATCTCCAGTCGGGTTGTCTTGGCCCGTCTGGGGAGGCCTCTCCTTCCTGCCTGCCAGCAGGAGGACCTCCTGCCGACCCGCCCACGGCCTGCAGGAGGGCTCGGGTAGGAGGCGCCCTCGAACTGTGGGGGCGGGGCTGGGTCTGGGCCCCTCACCAGCCTGGTGGCTCCAAATTCTCCTCCATCTGGGGGAAGTCAAGGCGGGTTAAAAGGGTTGAACTTGAGTCTATTTTTTTTAAAAAAAAGACGCTTGCTATTCACAAGGGGGAGGGGGTGAGCTGCCTTTAAATGTCTTTTTTTCCCTCCCTGACAAGGGTCCTGATTGATTCACTACGACCACCAGAGTCGTCCACATTTAGGACCAAGATCTTACCAGCTGAGGCTGCAGTTGTCCCATGGGTTTGTCGCTCTTGTGCCAACCCTGGCCTCCACATGACGTTCCTGGACCAGCTGCCAAGGTCCCCGTGCCAACGGAGGGTGGGCGGCCGGCCAGCGATCGACTCCCGGTTGACGGCTTGACCCTTCTGACCCCGGGCATCCCGCCTCTCCGCCCCCAATTGGGCCCGTGGCTCCCGTCCGCTATCGGCTGGCTTCCCAAAGGACCGCTGTTAATTGGCCGCGAGGGGGCTTTATCCGGCACCTGCCAAAAAGGTGGGGGCGGGAGCCGGAGGTCCACCCACTTCCGTGTCGGACTCCCGCCCACCCCGGAGAGGTGGAAAATCCAGCCCTGAGCTTTTCCGCACTTTTATTTTCGGGACCGGCGCTACTATTTATAAAAGGAGGAGCCCGCAAAATCATTCAGATGCTTTGCCCTTGAGAGATGTTCAAGAGTGAAAAAATTACTATTGATTGCAGTAATGCTTCCTCCATCCGCTTGGGAATGTCCTGACGTTCCTGCTCTTATCCGCTTCCGTTCCCCCTCCTGACCTCCTCTGTGCGCCACCCGCCCCCTGTCCACTCTCGTTCTGGTTCCATCATCTTCCTTCAGATCTCACTGCCCTCGGCACTTACCCCCGCCCTTCTCCCCCCCACCCCCCCCCACCCCACCGCAGCCCCCCGAAAGGCGGGATCGTTACACCTCGACCTTCTCCCTGCACCTCGATCCAGGCCGTGACGACCTTTCACTCAATTCTTCGCGCGGCCGGTTTCCTCGCCTCTCTCCGAAGTGCAAGCAGGAGCGTCGGCAGCTCAGGGTCTCCTCTGACCTTCAGCGGGAGTCCCAACCTTCCCGCTGCATTCTGGATTCTGCCTTCATCGAGTCTCCCTTCCCCAAACCTCCCAAACCCCCTGAGCCCTCAGCCGCTCCGAAATCTCTCGAAAATCCAAGTTGCCTCAGAGCTGGAAGTTGATCTAACGGCTCTCTCACATCCTTACTCTAATAGTTGCAATCAACAGCCAATCTCCTATGGCAGCCTTCCCTTGACCTGTGAGCACTTGATATTGGGACGGAGAGGCACGGGGTGGTGGGGGGGTGGGGGGGGGGGTGGGGGGGGGGGGGTGGGGGGGGGGGGGTGGTGGTGATATTTTTTAGCCTCGTTTGGGGGTGAGTACGGAGAGGCGCGGGCACGGGTATTTCCAAGACTGGCTGGCACACCGGGTTTGCCAGCGCCATCTCGTCCGCGGGCCATTTTCCTGGAGGCGCGATAGGGGTCAGTAGGACTACCCAGCCATAAGTGGCAGGTGTAGTATAAGGGTCTGGTATATACAGGGTTAACATGGGACTGAGCACAGAGCTGCCCACATGGTGATGTAAGAGGACACGTAACCCGCACCTAAAGGTCAGTCTAGTGTTGGACAGAGCTGTGTGCACAAGCAAGCACGGAGAGAGCTCCCAGCTTGAACCCTTTACTATATAAACTCTTTTGGAGTCAACCAAATAAACTAAATTAACAAAATCAGGGACCAAACAAACACAGCCCCTAAATTAGGGAACTGCAAAACCAAAGACAAAGTTAAAGGAAACTTACAAACATTAAATCAATATGTGACTAAGGCACAGAAGGCCTCGACAGTGCTGACAGACACCGCGTGCTCCCTCTCCAGGGACACACATAGCCACGGAAGAGGGACAGACAGTCGGGTCAGATGGACCCCCGCCATCGCCCGCTGCCTGGACCTGTTAATGGCTAACTTGGCCAGGCCCAGGAGCAGGTTCATGAGGAAGTCCTCCTCCCTCCCCTTTATTGTATATATGTACATGGTTCTTGTAGTTAATAAACACATACAGTTAACTCACTCAAGACGACGAAGACTTCATTAAGAGCTGGCGAATGGTATCCAACCTCCTACAACAGCGGGTAGCCAATTAAAGGGGCTAATGGACTATTAACGCCAATTGTCAGAGCCCACCTGAAATTTTTCAGACACCCTCCAGGTCCCCTGAGGGGCTGGGAACTAGGCCCAGCAGCCTGGAGACAGCCTTCCGGTGACAGGCAAGGCAGCTAGCACTCTGGGCAGGATTTAACACCTTCCCAGCATGGCTGGCCTCAGCTGCAGCCACACATGCCAACCTGTGGAGGGGGCACCTCACCCCCACCAGCCCCACCCCCCATCCCCCCACCCCAAGGATGGTGGGCCGGTGGCATTTTGAAAAGCAAGAGTTCGAAAAATTGCCAAGGGGCCACCCTCAGAGCGGAGGCCCCTCTCCGTCATTTACCCGAGCGGCGAGCTGCTGCTCCTCCTATTGGCCCCCCCAGCTTCTAGAGCCAGCTCGCTGTCCTTAACCGGATGGTGAGACCCACCGTCTGGGCCAATTGGCCTCTTTGGGAAAAGAAAATCAACACCCAAGTGGCTATTTCCCAGCCAGTGAGGGGGTTTGTGACCCCCATTTGAACCCAAAGTCGGGGTCCTGACCCGAAGGGTTTCCGTTCCCCCTCCAATTCTGCATTCGGAGAAGCGCAACATTCACTCGCAGTGAACCCCAGGAAGAACTCACATTTCTAAAGCTCCACTCAAAGCGCTTCCCACTCCGTTACGTCCCTTCAATGTATAGTGGCTATTGCAATGTAGGAAAAGGCGGCAGTCAATTTGCGCACAGCAAGACCCCACAACAAACATGGCGAACACTCAACCTGTTGACCTAGTTTGTGTTTGAGAAGAATAGATGTTGCACAGGGCCAGCTCCCTGGCTCTTCAAGTATTGCCACGGGGTCTTTCCTGTCCACCCGAGAGGGCAGAGGGGACTCAGTTCCACCCCTCGGGGCAGCTCCCCAATACTAACCCCCCCCCCCCTCCTCACCCCACTACCCCTGGCAGTGAATTTTCTCAGAGGTGGGTCAAGGCACAAGCTGGCTGCCCACTGATAGGAGCAGGACGGCTAATTGAAGTCATTAAGTCCCCAATTAGGGGCCCGTTTTCCAGCTCATTGGAATTTTGTCACCGGTGAAGCTCCCCACCCCCACCTCCACCCACCCAACAACACCCCCCCACCCCCCGCAAGGGGAGGCTGCCATTTCCATGGTGATGGCCTCACTTGAGCAGGTTGGATGGGTCCATTGGCAGCAAGAGGCTCCTTCCCCCAGTGAGGTGTTCACCGACAGCAAAGGCCACACTGGTGGCCTAAATGCCCCCCTCCCCCCCACCCCCAACCCGGTGGAGTTGCCCCTCCCCTTTGACCACCTGCCTGTTCGTCCCCTGCCGAATCCACGGTTTGAGTTTTCACCTCCGAGGTCTTCGGCCTGCCGCAGCAGTGCCTACCTTCCCCAGCAGGGCTGCCCAGGCTCCAGGCTTGCCAGCCCCCTGACTTGCCACCGGGGGACCCTTGATGCCCCTTAACAGGGTGGTGGGGGGGGGGGGGGTGGGGAGTGGTGAGCCAATCAGGAGGCTGCCTCCAGGGAAGCAGCTCCCCTGGTCTGACTCTCGGGAAGCGAATGGCTCGAGGATCCCCCACTTGGTCCCGAGATGGAGATCCCAAAGCCCACGGGAAAATCCTGCCCATAGAGTCGGAACACCTGGGCAAACGAGGGATTCAAAATGGCCCAAACATCCTCTCCCCATCACCAGTCCGTGATCTCCAGGCTGCAAAGTGAACATGTGCTGATGTCGAGTCAGGGCGGGACTGGTCTTGGCTGTGAGCTGGCTCTTGCTGCAGTATACCTACGGGTTTGTCTCCGTCTACCTCACCGGAAGGGGAATGACGTCTGGATTGTGTGTTCCAATCTTAGCTTCCTCTTTGCTTCAAGCAGCAGGGCAGGCACAGCTCGGGGAGCTGCAAGATTTACAACAATCTAAGACATGGAAACATAGAAACTAGGAGCAGGAGGAGGCCATTCAGCCCCTCGAGCCTGCTCCACCATTCACTGTGATCATGGCTGATCCTCTATCTCAACACCGTACTCCCGCTCTCTCCCCGTACCCCTCGACACCTTTAGAGTCTAGAAATCTATCTATTTCCTTCTTAAATATATTCAGTGACTTGGCCTCCACAGGCCTCTGTGGTGGAGAATTCCACAGGTTCACCTCCCTCTGAGTGAAGACGTTTCTCCTCATCTCAGTGCTTAAACGGCCTACCCTGTATCCTGAGACTGTTGCCTTGTGCTTAGACTGAATAAATGAATCCGCAATGTGTCAGCCCACTCCCTTATGAGTGACTAAAAGAGAAAGGTTAAGAACTCGAGGGCTGCGGGAGGAGTGAGGGTATGAGTGCTGAGGGTATGAGTGCTGAGGGAAGATGGTGAACGCTGTGTGGGACCAGAACGAGAACGGACAGGGTTATATGACGCATGGAGGAAGTCACGAGACAGAGAAGCAAAAGGGAGGTGCTGAGGTCAAGTATAACATGACAGTCACCGCCCCCCCCCCCCCCCCCCCCACTTCCATTTTGACAGCAGGGCATTAAACATAGGGCAGGATTTTCCTGTTGGTAAGCGGGGGGTGGGGTCCACTCGCCGATGTGTAAAATGACGCACGGTGATGTCAGGCGGAACTCCCGACATCACCGCGCCCCATTTAAATTTTCAGGAAGGCGGGAGCGCAGCAAAATCAGCTGTGCGCCCGCCGACCTGTCAATGGCCGATTGAGGCCACCGACAGAGTCACTTAACTCATTGAGGGACCTGCCCGTCCAACCCTAAGGTGAGGCCGAGAGCCCCGGCGGAGAATAGAAAAAGCTCGAAACCTCATCCAGCGGTGGGAGGAGGTTTC
The DNA here is from genome assembly GCA_026770705.1 of Isurus oxyrinchus. NCBI lineage: Eukaryota > Metazoa > Chordata > Chondrichthyes > Lamniformes > Lamnidae > Isurus > Isurus oxyrinchus. The sequence goes on from JANJGN010000031.1 coordinate 8,602,357, forward strand.
ACGTAGGTTTTAAAAAATTTTATTAAAGTTTTTTTAAAAAAATATGATGGACGTGTCCCAACTCCATGCGAGAGTGTCACATGAGGGGACGTGTCAGGAGTGTTTTGTTTTCTGTTCTTAATATTTGTGACAGAACAGCCGAACTCCCTGAGGCTGCACTTAGCCTCAGGGGGATGAGTGCCCTCTTTCGAGCGCATGTGTGAAAGAGCGCACTCTCGGGTTTAGGGATTACCCCCTCCCTCGTCCGCACCAGGGAGCGCACAGCGCTTCGGAGCATATGTCACATCGCTGGGGGGGGGGGGCCTTAATTGGCCCACCCACGTAAAATGGCACCGCGCCCCCGATCGTTGGGGGGGGGGGGGGGGGGGGGGTGGTTGGAATCCTGCCCCGTATGCTCAGCAATCGCTGTATTTTTTGTTTTGAATGTGTCAGGAGGGCTACGTTTCTGCGGGCCAGTCCTCGGACAGATACAGGCTCCCGTACCGTCACTTTAGGGAGGTTTGTAATGCTTGTGGTGCCCACCGGGTTCCAGAACGCCAGCAGCAGCTAGGCCGCAGCCGGCTGTTATTTACTCAGGAGCCAGTGCATTTATGTTGCATTTATTTGGTATCAGCTCCTACTCTGCGCTTCACATCTCTGTAAGGAGCAGCTAGGGCGATGGTGACGTAGTGGTAATGCAGGGACACAGGCTCTGGGGACACGGGTTCAAATCCCACCACGGCATCTGGTGGAATTCAAATTCAATTAAGAAATCTGGAATATAAAGCTAACCTCAGTCACGGCAAGAATGGTAAATATCATCGATTGTTGTAAGAACCCATCTGCTTCACTAATGTCCCTTAGGGAATCTGCCACCCTTACCTGGTCCGGTCTACATGTGACTCCAGGCCCACAGCAATGGGGTTGACTCTTAACTGCCCCTCTGAAGTGGCTGAGCAAGCCACTCAGTTCAGGGGTAATTAGGGATGGGCAACAAATACTGACCTTGTCAGCGACACCCACACCCCATAAAAGAATAAGGAAAAAAAGCCTGTGTATGCTTAAAGAAAATCTCCACGACAGTTCCGCTGTACACTTCTTTATGTATCTACTCCTACATTCCAAATTTCCTTTGCTCCAGCATTGGCGGCCATGCCTTCAGCTGGCTGGGTCCTAAGCTCTGGAATTCTCCTCCTAAACCTCTCTGTCTCTTTCTCCTCCTCAAAGGTGCCTCCTTGAACCAGCCTCACCTCTGACCGAGCTCTGGGGCACTGATCCTAGTGTCTATTAGTGTGCCTTACTGTCAAAATTTGTTTCACAGTCACTGCTGGGAAGGAGCCTTGGAACATTTTGCTGCATTGTAGGTGCTTTGTCAGTGAAAGTTGCTGTTGTTGAACTGTTCTCAAAGCACAATGCCCACAACCCGTACAGACTGCCTTTCATTAACTTCCATAACATGGCTGTCAGTGAAACAGCCCACTTGGCAAATTGGTCCTTTCCCGTGTTTACGTTACATACGTACGGACATGCAAATTCGGAGCAGGAGTAGGCCACTCGGCCCCTCGAGCCTGCTCTGCCATTCCATAAGATCATGGCTGACCCGAGTGTAACCTCAGCCCCACATTCCTGCCTACCCCCTCATAACCTTCTACCCCCTTGTTAATCAAGAATCTACCTCGCTCTGCCTTAGAAATATTCAAGGACTCTGCTTCCACCGCCTTTTGAGGAAGAGAATTCCAAAGGCTCCCGACCCTCAGAGAGAAAACCTTTCTTCCCATCTCCGTCTTAAATGGGCGACCCCTTATTTTTAAACAGTGACCCCACACGGGTCCTTTCCCACCCTATCAGCAGATGCTTCTATTCCTTTTATTAGTCTCATGTACTAATCTAACTTCCCATTAAAAGCAGGGGCAAAGCAATTTCTTTTTACATGCCTGCACTCAATGAGAGACGAGAGTTTTAATTCTGCAGTAATGACATCTCACAAGACCCAGTTTATTTTGATCAAACTCAGTCAAGTCCCTGCGCCACATGAGTGGCGTAAGCACAGAACTCGTCTGGCCGGTTTTTGGGCCATGCTCAGGGCCCATCTACCTCCACGAGGGTCTGGTATTGTGTGCGGGGGGGTGCGGTTTAGTGAGTGGGGTCTGGTATCGGGGGTCAGTGATGCGAAGGGGTCAAGTGGGAGAGATCTCTAGGTGCTGCTGATGCAGGTCTGAGCACAGGAGAAGGCTGGCAGACTTAACACGCGTGACTCAAACCAGCGCTGGGACCAATTAGCGAGGTTGGGATAATGAAAGAACCTTTTGCCAACTGATTAAAGCTGTGGCAGCTCAGAGGATAAAGAGGGAGGAGGGAGGGGACCGATGGCACCTCTGCCCTTCTCCTTCTCCACCCCCAAGCGCAAGGGATGCTTCACCCCTGAACTCATTCCGCAGGGGTCTTGGCTGCAAACTCCACATTGTCCCACTGCTCAGCGTGGCTTATTTACTTAGTTTGGTGGCAGGATGTCGGGTTTGGGAGCTGTGCCAAGTGACGCGCTACGCGGCTCGTCACAAAGAGAGAGTGGGAGCTCAATTCACAGAGGCTGCAACAAAGGAATGAGAACGATGTGGATTTACAGTGTGCAGTTTGACACGCCAGTCATGAACTGGACGGTAATTGGGAAGGCACAGGGCAAGAGGAAGGCTGGGGCCTCTGATTTTGAGGCATTTCTGCCTTTACTGCAGGTGTCATGTAGGCTGAGGGAGAGTCAGGCCTGTATTTTAACTCCCCAGTGACCATTACCACTGGATAATATCATACATGCCAGTTTTAGCATAACACACGCAACATAATGCATGCAACATACATGCCAGTTTTAGCATAACACACGCAACATAATGCATGCAACATACATGCCAGTTTTAACATAACACACGCAACATAACGCATGCAATATACATGCCAGTTTTAGCATAACACACGCAACATAACGCATGCAACATACATGCCAGTTTTAACGTAACACACGCAACAAGAGCACATTTGAGTGTGGGGCATCCTATTTACACCGAGGGCTGAATTTTACACACTACCCCCCCCCCCCCCAACCCCCATCCCTTAACTGAGTGTTGACTCCAAACCAAACGACACTAGTAAGACTGCCCTGCAGCGATAACACATGGGCCTGCGACCAAGCGAGCGGGAGAGTGGGGGCTTCTGTCCCTCCGACGAAGGAACTCAGTGCTGGGCACTCCTGGGACTGTCTGCAGATCCCGGGATAAACGGCAATGGATCCTGGCCAAGATAAGTCCCCGGCTTTTTTGGGGTAGGGAGTGATTGGGCACCTCATGGGGCCAGTGAGGGTGGGGGGCAAAGGGAGGGGTGGTGGGGTTGGTTTCGGAGGGCAGGCAGAGAGGCACAAAGACTCGGGGTGGGGGGAGGGTATCATCTTGATGGTTGGGGGGGGGGGGGGGGGGGAGGGGGGCGGGGTGTGCCCGGAGCAGCCCCCGGATGAGGTGCCCACGCCCCTCCCCCTCCACCCCTACCATCCTGCCCTTTCAACAAAGTTATTTAAAGGTCAGCCTACCCACTCTCGCTCGCCTGCCCCCTCCACATTACGGTGCGGGGGGCGTAGTATTCGGGCCAGTTGGCTTGTTAACAACCACGACTGCCCCTCGGTGATTTCGTTAACAAAATGGCGGGCAGGCCGCCGATTTCAGTGCCCTCCGTCCTGCCCTATGCTAGGGGCCGGGTTGGGGGTGGGCGGGAAGGTGGTGGGAGAGGTACCCGTCATATTTTACGTGACCTCCCCCACCACACCCACTGAAAACATGCCTGACGGGGAACCGTAAAATCAAGACCCCCCCCCCACCCCCCAACCCCCCGGTCTCATTTACACCCCAGTCCTATTTAAACCAGGTTCCCAGTTACACCCAACACCCCTCCCTCCCCGCCATGATTTACAGTCGTCTGATTTACACCTCAGTAGAACTGCATCCCACCTCAGCAGGTTTATGCCCCATTGACTTACACCCAACCCTTTTTACACCCAGTCTCAGTTCTGTCGGCGTGGAGTACCACCCCTGTACGTTAATCGGACAGTGAGAAAACTCTCCATTGTCCGACTGGATGATTCGTCACTGTCGCCACAATCACTTTCCCCGTGTCCCATATTTTCTCTTTTATTCTGTCCTGGGATGTGGGTGTCGCTGGCTGGGCCCAGCATTTATTGCCCATCCCTAATTGCCCCTTGAGAAGGTGGGGGTGAGCTGCCTTCTTGAACCGCTGCAGTCCCTGTGGTGTAGGTACACCCACAGTGCTGTTAGGGAGGGAGTTCCAGGATTGTGACCCAGCGACAGTGAAGGAACGGCCGATATATTTCCAAGTC
>JANJGN010000031.1:8606807-8705478 GCA_026770705.1 Isurus oxyrinchus
CACATGCACACACACACACATGCACACACACTTACACACATGCACACACACACACACACACACATGCACACACACACACATGCACACACACACACACACACACACACACACACACACACACACACAAGCACACACATATTTTGTTTCAAACAGTTGTACATGTTTTAAAATCAATTCCAATGATGCTATGTAGGGACAGAGTTGCATTGACAACAGAGATTGTGCCCCTGGCACACACACTCACACACATGTGAACACGCAGCCACATGCACACACGTGTGCGTTTCACTCCAGCTTTCCTTCAGGGATGGACATTGTCCCATCTCAGCCTCAACATTGACCCTGCCTCCATCCCCAGTGAAGCTGTCTGGCTTTTAGCATTAGACAGGCCCACCCACGGCCTAGACTCCAGGCTGGATCTTACCCACTCTCGCTGGGTGCGTTTGCAGTGGGGGGGTTGAGGGCAGGTAAAAAGGGTCAAGTGGTGAGCCTAAGGCTTCCTACCCACCACTCCCTCCCTCAAACTCACAAGGCACCAGAATAATTCCAGGCAAGCCTATTGACCTGAATGACATGCCAAAATACCTTGACAACACTCTTGACCGCACATTGACATGTCGAACCTCCCGATAACCACAGGGAAAACAACCCCCACCCCCACCCCTCCCCGAGGGAGCACCAACAGCTGACAAAACGAAACACTCCCGTTGACCTCAAAGAAAAGACCCGTGCTCTCGTCTCCTGGAGACACACGCTAAATGTGTTCCCTCCTGGAACACACGCTAAAACCCTACAAACTGACAACAGCCCAGCCCTCCCCCCGCCTCTCGACGGTGCACCCTCCTGGTTGACAGCCCGGTAAACGGGCCCAAACGGCGATGTCCCAGGTTTGAACCTCCCACGGAAAATCGGGACAACCCTTGACCGCTTGGGGAGGGGCCGGGGAAGCGGTGACCACTGGCTCGACAAGGGGAGCGTTGAACTTGTGACTGTGGACACCCAAGGTCGGACTACTGCCCGTACACTGAACGTCTGCCCTGACAGATCCATTCCCGGTGGCACTGCGACCACTGCATCGCACTGAGTCAGCTGGCGTCGTGGCAAGGATTGTTAACATCGACGTGGGACTGGAACTGCTTCCCCTGCCGTACAAATCGGTGTCGCACTGGGAAAGTCAGGTTGGATTTGGGGCCTAGCTAGAGTGGGACTTGAAGCCACAGCCTTCAGATTCAGAAATATTAGTGCCACCCACTGAAACATAGAAAACAGAAGCTGGAGTAGGTCAGTTGGCCCATCGAGCCTGCTCCACCATTCAATATGATCATGGCTGATCCTCTATCCCAATGCCGCACTCTCGCTCTCTCCCCCCCTTGACTCCCCATAGCCCTTGGTGCCTTTAGAGTCTAGAAATCTAAATATTTCCTTCTTAAATATATTCTGTGTCTTGGCCTCCGCAGTCTCAGTGGTGGAGAATTCCACAGGTTCACCACCCTCTGAGTGAAGAGGTTTCTCCTCATCTCAGGCCTGTGGCCTACTCTGTATCCTGAGACTGTGACCCCTTGTTCTAGAGTCACAGCTCTAGGACCAACGCCGCAGCCTGTGCTCCTGACACACACACACACACACACACACACACACACACACACACACACACACACACACACACACACACACACACACACACACACACACACACACACACACACACACACATTGGCTGTAAGGTCCGAGAACAGGCGCAACCTCATCCCGGGAAGGACAGAATGGGAGTGCGCAGTTTCGTGACCGGGCCAACTCTGGTTGGGTGGCATTCCTGGAGTTTTCACCACGTGGGCCTCCTGCCCTCAACCTCCTCAAGCAGCACCCCCCCCCCCCCCCCCCCACACCCCCCCACCGCCCCCCACCTGCCCACCCTCCAACCTTTCGACGACTAACAGAGAAATAGAATAACGTTGGGCCGCCGGGGATGGGCAAGGAGCGCTTGGGAAGCCGACCGCTGCCCGCGATCGGGGCCCGACCACCATTTTGCGCTGAGCGGGCCCGATTGAGGCTTGCCCGGCGTGAAATGCGCGTGCCAGCGGCGCCTGTGTTGGTGGGGGGGAGGGGAGAGGGTGAGCGGGGAACTTTGCGCTTGCACGTGAGAAAAGCCCCCCCCCCCCACCCACCTCCGAGGCCCAGAGCTGCCCCGGGGAGATGAGGATATATATATATATATAAAAAAATAAAGCTTTTTAAGGTGTTATAAAAACATGTCCCCTCATGCGACTCTGCGCGGGGACATGTTAGGAATCAGGGTGAAATTTTACATTTTTTTTTAAACGACCGGTCGAACCTCATCCCATCCGTAAGGTTGGGTCGGGCAGTGAAAAAGTTAATTCAACGACGTCGTTAACAGGGCTGTTCATTGTTGGCAGGCGCATTGCCGACTCCTGTGTGGGCCCATGGCGGAGATATCGCTCCAGCGCGCGGCGGACTCAGGGCGCTCGCCCAACAAGCTAAAAATTCTGGCCATCGTTTTTATTAATGCGCACCCCCCCCCACCCCACCACCCCCACCCCACCCCCACCCCCCCCCCCCCCCCCCCCCCCCACCCCCCCCACCCCCCGCCACACATTGATTTTTCAACAAGGTTTGTCTCAGCGGTAGCAGCCGGATGAACGATCTTTCATTCCTGGAGATGGCCAGGGACCATCCTGCAGAAGCTGGCGGCCGACGCACAAGTCAAGGGAGATAGCGCAGGGTAAACTTTCCCCCGAAGTGAGAGTTGAGGTTTTGAGGTTTAACCGGTCCCTGTTCCTGGGAATGATATCAAGCGGATGTGGTTTGGTTCCAATCTGCTGTTTGCAGAGCTTGGCTGTTCATTGCCTGGCTGTGATTAATGCTCCTTCCCTGTCTCCTGCTGTTTTATCATGCCTCTTGGTACAAGGCCCTCAGCAGAGTTTACACAGCGGCTGCTACCGCTCCAAGGGATTCCTTCAACACCTACTGACACAAAATTTATACCCCTGGCTCTGTTAACAATATACATCGCAAGCAACCAGAGGATTGGGAAATATTATCATTAGCCTTCACTCGAGGATGAAGTAAGTGTTACTGAATTTGAATCTGACTGGCTGCTGTTAATCATTTAGGAGGTCATTTTTTTGGGCCGATGGTGACTGGAAGCTAAACCCAACCAGCGGATCCAATTAAAACCAAAATCCACACGCAGCTGGATGGGCAACGCTCTCGCTTCAGCCTCAGGAGTTCGTGAGTTTGTGTCGCACTCGAGTGAGTTCAACGCTACCTCCGGGCTGACACAACCCGCGCGGCGCTGAGGGAGTGCTGCACTGTCAGAGGCGCCATCTTTCAGATGAGATGTCACAACAAGGGGCTTGTCTGCCCATTAAACAGGGGTTGTAGGAGCAGGGGTAGGCCATTCAGCCCATCAAGCCTGCCTGCTCCACCATTCAAACAATTCATGCCAATCTTGTACCTCTGAAGCCATTTTCCCCCACTATCCTCATATACCTTGACATCTTTCCCCATATACTATCCCCATATACCTTGACATCTTTCCCCATATACTATCCCCATATACCGTGACATCTTTCCCCATATACTATCCCCATATACCTTGACATCTTTCCCCATATACTATCCCCATATACCTTGACATCTTTCCCCATATACTATCCCCATATACCTTGACATCTTTCCCCATATACTATCCCCATATACCGTGACATCTTTCTCCATATACTACCCCCATATAGCATGACATCTTTCCCCATATACTATCCCCATATACCAAGACATCTTTCCCCATATACTATCCCCATATACCAAGACAGCTTTCCCCATATACCAAGACATCTTTCCCCATATACTATCCCCATATACCGTGACATCTTTCCTCATATACTATCCCCATATACCGTGACATCTTTCCCCCTATATTATCCCCATATACCACGACATCTTTCCCCATATACCGAGCCATCTTTCCCCATATACTATCCCCATATACCTTGACATCTTTCCCCATATACTATCCCCATATACCAAGACATCTTTCCCCATATACTATCCCCATATACCGTGACATCTTTCCCCATATACCGTGACATCTTTCCCCATATACTATCCCTATATACCACGACATCTTTCCCCATATACCGAGACATCTTTCCCCATATACTATCCCCATATACCGTGACATCTTTCCCCATATACTATCCCCATATACCTTGACATCTTTCCCCATATACTATTTCCATATACCGTGACATCTTTCCCCATATACTATCCCCATATACCAAGACATCTTTCCCCATATACTATCCCCATATACCGTGACATCTTTCCCCATATACTATCCCCATATACCGTGACATCTTTCCCCATATACTATCCCTATATACCACGACATCTTTCCCCATATACCGAGACATCTTTCCCCATATACTATCCCCATATACCGTGACATCTTTCCCCATATACTATCCCCATATACCGAGACATCTTTCCCCATATACTATCCCCATAAGCCGTGTCATCTTTCCCCATATACTATCCCCATACACCATGACATCTTTCCCCATATACTATCCCCATATGCCGTGTCATCTTTCCCCATATACTATCCCCATATACCGTGACATCTTTCCCCATATACTATCCCCATATACCGTGACATCTTTCCCCATATACCGAGACATTTTTCCCCATATACTATCCCCATATACCGTGACATCTTTCCCCATATACCGAGACATCTTTCACCATATACCGTGACATCTTTCCCCATATACCGTGACATCTTTCCCCATATACTATCCCCATATACCGAGACATCTTTCCCCATATACTATCCCCATATACCGAGACATCTTTCCCCATATACTATCCTCATATACCGAGACATCTTTCCCCATATACTATCCCCATATACCGAGACATGTTTCCCCATATACTATCCCCATATACCGTGACATCTTTCCCCATATACTATCCCCATATACCTTGACATCTTTCCCCATATACTATCCCCATATACCTTGACATCTTTCCCCATATACTATCCCCATATACCTTGACATCTTTCCCCATATACTATCCCCATATACCGTGACATCTTTCTCCATATACTACCCCCATATAGCATGACATCTTTCCCCATATACTATCCCCATATACCGTGACATCTTTCCTCATATACTATCCCCATATACCAAGACAGCTTTCCCCATATATTATCCCCATATACCACGACATCTTTCCCCATATACCGAGCCATCTTTCCCCATATACTATCCCCATATACCTTGACATCTTTCCCCATATACTATCCCCATATACCAAGACATCTTTCCCCATATACTATCCCCATATACCGTGACATCTTTCCCCATATACCGTGACATCTTTCCCCATATACTATCCCTATATACCACGACATCTTTCCCCATATACCGAGACATCTTTCCCCATATACTATCCCCATATACCGTGACATCTTTCCCCATATACTATCCCCATATACCTTGACATCTTTCCCCATATACTATTTCCATATACCGTGACATCTTTCCCCATATACTATCCCTATATACCACGACATCTTTCCCCATATACCGAGACATCTTTCCCCATATACTATCCCCATATACCGTGACATCTTTCCCCATATACTATCCCCATATACCGAGACATCTTTCCCCATATACTATCCCCATATGCCGTGTCATCTTTCCCCATATACTATCCCCATACACCGTGACATCTTTCCCCATATACTATCCCCATACACCGTGACACCTTTCCCCATATACTATCCCCATATACCGTGACATCTTTCCCCATATACTATCCCCATAAGCCGTGTCATCTTTCCCCATATACTATCCCCATACACCATGACATCTTTCCCCATATACTATCCCCATATGCCGTGTCATCTTTCCCCATATACTATCCCCATACACCGTGACATCTTTCCCCATATACCGTGACATCTTTCCCCATATACCGAGACATTTTTCCCCATATACTATCCCCATATACCGTGATATCTTTCCCCATATACCGAGACATCTTTCACCATATACCGTGACATCTTTCCCCATATACCGTGACATCTTTCCCCATATACTATCCCCATATACCGAGACATCTTTCCCCATATACTATCCCCATATACCGAGACATCTTTCCCCATATACTATCCCCATATACCGAGACATCTTTCCCCATATACTATCCCCATATACCGAGACATGTTTCCCCATATACTATCCCCATATACCGAGACATCTTTCCCCATATACTATCCCCATATACCGAGACATCTTTCCCCATATACTATCCCCATATACCGAGACATGTTTCCCCATATACTATCCCCATATACCGAGACATCTTTCCCCATATACTATCCCCATATACCGAGACATCTTTCCCCATATACTATCCCCATATACCGAGACATCTTTCCCCATATACTATCCCCATGTACCGTGATATCTTTCTCTGCCTTGAATGTACACAATGACTGAGCTTCCACAGTCCTCTGGGGTACAGAAGTCCAAAGATTCACCACCCTCTGAGGGAAGAAATACCTTCTCATCTTGGTCTTAAATAGCCTGCCCCTTATTCATAGACTATGTCCCCTGGTTCTAGACTCACCAGACAGGGGAAACATCCTATTCACACCCACCCTGTTACACCCTGTATAAAATTGTAAGTTTCAATGAGATCACCTCTTATTCTTCAAAACTCTAGAGAATACAAATAATCCAAGCCCAGTTTACTCAATAATCCAGGTCTGGTCTCCTCAATAATCCAGGCCTGGTCTCCTCAATAATCCTGCTGCTTCCATGTAGGAGAGAGTGGGTATGGGAGAGTGGGTATGGGGAGAGTGGGAATGGGAGAGTGGGTACTCTCATGGGTCTCTCCTATACCCGCTCTCACATGCCCATTCCCACTGTGTCCACTCTCCCCATACCCACTCTCCTAAACCCACCCTCTCTTACCTGCTCTCCTATACTCACTCTCCCTTATCCAGTCTCCCCTACCCACTCTCCCTGTGCCCACTCTCCCATACCCACTCTCCCATGCCCACTCTCCCTGTACCCACTCTACAGTACCAACCCTCTTTTATCCACTCTCCCCTACCCACACTCCCCTACCCACTCTCCCAAACCCACTCTCCCTGTGCCGATCCTGAAATTCATTCTATACCTGTCCTCCTTGTGCCTGTTCTCACAGGTTGGCACCAGACAATTCCTAAACACAGCGAAGGAGTAATTTTCTTAAATGCACACTCCTTCCAAACACAGGTGCCCTCCGGAGTGTGTGGGATCTGAGGAGTACCCTTTCAATGTAAATTAATGCAATTCCATAGCAGCAGGGCTAAGTGGCAGAACCATTTGGATGCCAACGTGACACGATTGGATCGCCCAGTTGGTGAAGGAAAAGGAGTGAGAGGGAAAGGCAGCATGATTTGAACCCTTGCCTGTACGGAGGGTATTCACAGACACAAACAGGATGGCCTGTTTTGCAATGTTACTTTGCTGTATTTCAATCTAATCTATGCACAGGCAGCACACGTAACAGAGTCAGCTTCGTGTCAGAGATAAAGGGTAAAGGGCAGAGGTGAGAGGGAGAGAACGAGTAGGAAAAGGAATGAAAGCCAAAGACTGCTGAATGCATGAAAGGAAGCGTGTGAAAGACAGAAGGAAGGGATCAGGTGCGAGAGAGAGAGAGAGAGAGACAGACAGAATGCAGACAAGGGGCAAGATGTCTGTGAGTCAGTGTTTAAGGGAAAGAGGTGCACATTGTGTGTGTGTGTGTGTGGGTGTGTGTGTGGGTGTGTGTGGATGTTGGTGTGTGTGTGGGTGTGTGTGTGTGTGTGTGTGTGTGTGTGGATGTAGGTGTGTGTGTGGGTGTGTGTGTGTGTGGGTGTCTGTGTGTGGGTGTGTGGATGTTGGTGTGTGTGTGGATGTGTGTGTGTGGGTGTCTGTGTGTGGGTGTGTGGATGTTGGTGTGTGTGTGGATGTTGGTGTGTGTGTGGGTGTCTGTGTGTGGGTGTGTGGATGTTGGTGTGGGTGTGTGTGTGGGTGTGTGGGTGTGTATGTGTGTGTGGATGTTGGTGTGTGTGTGGATGTGTGTGTGTGGGTGTCTGTGTGTGTGTAGGTGTGTGTGTGGGTGTGTGTGTGGGTGTGTGTGTGTGTGGGTGTGTGTGTGTGTAGGTGTGTGTGTGGGTGTGTGTGTGTGTGGGTGTGTGTGTGTGTGTGTGGATGTTGGTGTGTGTGTGGGTGTGTGTGTGTGTGTGTGTGTGTGTAGGTGTGTGTGTGGGTGTGTGTGTGTGTGGGTGTGTGTGTGTGTGGGTGTGTGTGGGTGTCTGTGTGTGGCTGTTTGTGTATGGGTGTTGGTGTGTGTGTGTGTGTGTGTGTGGGTGTTGCTGTGTGTGTGTGTGCGGGTGGATGTTGGTGTGTGGGTGTGTGGGGATGTGTGTGTGGGTGTTGGTGTGTGTGCGTGGGTGTGAATGTTGGTGTGTGTGTGTGGAGGTGTGTGTGGGTGTCTGTGTGTGTGGGTGTTGCTGTGTGTGTGTGGGTGTTGGTGCGTGCGTGTGTGGGTGTTGTTGCGTGTGTGTGGGTGTGAATGTTGATGTGTGTGTGGGGCGGGGGGTGTCTGGCTTTATATGAGTGGGTGTTTGTGTGTGGGGGTGCCTGATAGGATCTGTGGTTGTGTGTTAGGGTATCTGTGTGTGTGTGCGTATTTGTGTGTGGAGGTGTGGATGTGTGTGAGCGTGGGTGCACGTGTGGGGGTGTATGTGTGTGTATGAGTGAGAGTGTGGGCGTCTGGGTGTGTCGGTGTGTGTGAGTGGGGGAGGGGCTGCGTCGACACACTGGGGTGCTTTAAGCATTGTCACACGCACCTTGCTTTCTGTTCTAAGTTGATGAGGAAGGCTTGACATTTGGTTTTTGACATTGTACTACAGCACAGTTCAGTGATCTGAAAGCCCTTTGAGAGAGAGAAATAATAGAGGCATCACTGTCTCTCTGAGAGACATCCTGTCCATTTTAGATTGTTCACCACTTGGCTGTATAAAATAAAGTGACTAATTATGATATGGCCAGAGGAAGATAATCCTGACAGTGCAGGTTACGGAGCTGGATTTCAAACAGCATTCTAGTGCTTCCCTTTCAGAGGTTATAGGTTAAAGCCAGCATCCTAACCTCCCTCGTTCGCGACTGCTTGTTTCTGGGGAGTCTCTCAGCTGGGTAGCCTGTCACCACCGTGATGAAAAGAGGATGCTGGTTATTATTGTATCCAGCAGCGCTGCCAATCAGCGCAGGCTCTCCCCGAGTGACAGGGCCCGGGCCTTGGACTGCCCTAGGCCCTGGTGTTGCCAACCCTCCAGGACTGCCCACGGTTTGACAATTCATCTCCAGATCGCCACTGCGAGCAACAGCCAAGTGATGAGCGGCACCGAAAGGAAATCGGTGTTCCGTTGCTTCAAATTTTCTATCAAGGTCTCTGCCCGTTACTTAGAGAAAAAGAATATGGGAGATAAGAAGCCGTCCAGTGGCATTGAGAAGAAAAGAGTTGACGTTTCGAGTCCTCATGACCCTTCGACAGTACTTGAGTGGATCGCTCAAGTTCGGTCGAAGGGTCATGAGGACTCGAAACGTCAACTCTTTTCTTCTCCGCCGATGCTGCCGGACCTGCTGAGTTTTTCCAGGTCATTCTGTTTTCGTCCAGGATAATGGTCGCTGTGTAAAACGCCTGGGGCTGGTGAGGGGAAGGGTGGGCGCGGGCCTGACCCATTAGAGTGTAAAATGACGCACGGTGGCAATATTTCGGAGCTACCAGCGCGCCCGCCGACAGTTAACAGGCCTATTACAGCCATTAAATGAATAATTAAATGACATTTTTCGCTACTCGTCCAAACTTACAGTTCTTTTTAGGGAACCTCATCCACGGGCACGATGAGGTTTCCAATGTCAAGAAAAATTAAATAAAAATGTTAAAAATTTCAGTCACGGCTCAGTCCCACGAGGAGACATGTTTTTAACGTGGCTTAAGCTTTCAGTTTTTAAGTTTAAAAATCTTCCACTTGGAGGCAGCTCTGTGCCTCGGGGAGCTTTTACTGCGGGCACCCCCTTCATCGCTCGCGCCCCCTCCCGCTAACCCCCCTCCCCCCTCCCTCCCACCCACCATCCTGGCCAACGCTGCTGCTGCTGCTGCGCGTGTCCAATTAACGGCCGGCCAGCGCAAAATCGCGGCCGGAGCCCGGTCGCGGGCGGTGGTCGGCTTCCCGCTACTCCTGAGACCGCCCACCCACCCGACCCACAGGGAAATTCCTGGCCGTGGAGCGAGCGTTTCCCGTGGTTTTAACCCTTCGACTGGCAGAAGCGGTCCGGGAGGATCTTCAGCCAAGTTACCTCCCGACTTACGGGCAAGATGGTCCCGAGCGCCACAGGACAGGAAAGTCCCAAGTTCGGTTACTTGCTCTGGGCGGACTGGTGGATCTCTCAGCGGGGTGGCGCTCTTGCCTCCGGGTCAGGTGGTTGCGGCTCCGAGTTCGAAGCTGGTCCACCTCCCCAGTGCAGCATTGTTGGAGGCGCCACCTCTCGGACGAGCCCGAGACCCTGTCTGCCCCCCTCCAGTGCATGAAAGATCCTGCGGCACTCTTTCAGGAAGAACAGGGGAAGTTCCCCCTGGTGTCCTGGCCAATATTTATCCCTCAACCGACATCACTGAAACAAACCATCTGGTTATTACCTTAGAACAGTTTGTGGAATCTTGCTGTGCTCATATTGGCTGCCACATTTCCAACATTACAACAGTGACTCCACTTCAAAAGTACTTCACTGGCTGTAAAAGGCTTCGGAACATGCATTGACTTGCTAACGCTGCTGTATAAATGCTGCTATTCGTCAAATAAAGGGTTGAAGTTTACCTGCGAGAAACAGGACTGATGCTGTCCCGTGCATGAGTGAAATGTGGCCCAATGACCTCGGGTCGTGAACCCAGCGTCCAACACTGCCAACGGTCTCAAAGCTGGGCCGGGGACCTGAGTCGGCAGCACGTCCGCCATTTTGAAAAGACGAACTGAAGCACAATTGAGTTTCTAAATAAGCTAGCGCGCCCGGTGAGTGTGTTGCTCATCATGCAGTGGGGGTGCACCGGAATCACGGTCGCTCGGAGTTACTTTCTTTTGGAAAGACGGTATCAAGGCTGCAAGCGGGGCTATGGCTGACTCTAGCAGGACACGGCAGGGAGACCTAGCTAGCGCTGGGAATTTGGCTTTTCACATAATCTAAAACTCCTGAGGGAAGGGGACAAGCAGGGATCACTGCAAAAAAAAAACCATACTGTGCAGTGCAGCAGTGGGGATGGTACCTTCAGTGGGAGGGGAGGAAGGGGGGGCGGCTGGGCAAGGACAGGTCGGCAAAGTGAACAACCTGCGGCGGGGCAAGGGCCTGTGGAGGGGAGGCAGCAGGCAGACAGGCAGAGGGAGGAGAAGGCAGCGGTCGTCTACTGGACGAGGCTGACGCGCTTGCAAACGACAGAGTGCCAGCGCCTGAGGAGGCTCCGGCTAGCCGGGGAGACGGTCACGTCAATCTGAGACACGCCGGCTGGGGAGGTCGCACCTGGTTGCGTCGCTGGACGCTCGGTGCCTGCGGCCTTGCGGGTCACCGGAGGGTCCCTTCCCAGTGATGCCTGGGGACCCCAGGTGGGAGAACCCAGCCGGCTGCATCAAGGTGGGCACAGATGCCACCTCCGTCACACGGGTTTATTTGATTGAGACAGGGCCTGTGCCAGCCAGGCTGAGAGAGCTGGGTTCCCAACGGTGTGTGGCGCAATAGATTGCACACGTGGCCACTATAACGTGTCTTCCGGACAGCCAGGAGCACTCATCAACAGGAAAGGATGCCTTTCCATTAACGTTCAGCTTCCATGTGACCACTGGTAACGCGTAACGCGGTCCTGCGCACGCTATCCAGGCAGCAGTCACGTTTCCTAGGCACTGAGCTACTCCCAGGTGCCAGGTACCTCGGAGGGACCGGAACCTTTGAATGGCCAGCCTCTGGGTGGCAAACGATACCCTCTAAATGGGCAGCTTATGATGCCAATGAGGAATCCACGGACAGAGCCCGAGAGGGAGTATAATGAAAGCAGTGCCCCCGGCTAGTACCCTCACTGAGCAGAACATCGGTCTGCCCACAGTGTGATTGATTCCGGTGCCCGGGCAGGTCAGGCTGGGGTGGGGGGGGGGGGTGTTGTTGGGGGGTGGGGGCGGGGGGGGGGGGGGGGGGGGGGGGTGGGGCGGTGGGTGGGGGGGTGGGGTTGGTGGGTGTTGTCTGCTCGGCCCTCCAGGGAGGGGAGCCACTGGCGGAGGAGGATCTGATGGAGGCTGCCCCATCATCCTCTGATGAAGAGTACGGCCACAAAGAGGATGAGCCTTGCTAGCCAGCTGCGCGTGCCAGTCCGCGAGAGGGTCTGGACGCCCGGGGGACATGAGATCCTCTAACATCGAGAAGCTTCCAACGGCAAGTGTGTCTGTAGCCCAGTGATGCCCTCTTGGCCATTGTCACCTTTCCGTTATCTCCCTCTCATGGACACCAAGCACGTGTCTGCAAGGGGCAGTGTAGAATCGCCAAATAATGCTGAACGGAGAGGCTCAGGTGAACATAAACTCCCTAAACAGCCAATTCCCAAAGTTCAATCCAATTCAACCCCCTCGCATCACACACACATAATGCACCAATACAACCAGAGTATCAAGTGAAAAGGACAATCATTTACAAACATAATTAATCAGTATTATTCATTAATCACGTACAAAGATCACCCCCATGTGGACCCAGGTGTCTAAGGCGCTTTTTGATTCTCTTCCGGTTGCTATGGCGTGGTCCCTCACTGCTGGTTGCCATGGGGAGAGGCAGCTGACCCCTCTGACCCCTTCGCCTGGGGCGGCTTTGGCGAGCGTCCTCCCTGAGGCTCCCCGTGTGGTGGGAGCCTCCTGCCCGGCGGCGCTCAGAGGCAATTGTGTCAAGGGCACAGAGGGGTGTAGGGGAGGCTGCCCGGATCAGAAATGCCCCTGAGAGATGCCCCCCCCCCCCCCCCCCCCCCCCAACCCCCTCCACCCCCGATGCTGCTCATCCACTGCCCGGAGGTCCACTGGCCCTCCCTGTTTTCCTTAGGGGGTGGGGGGGGGGGGGGCAGGAGCTGGATGTGACACCAGGCTCTTCGTCCCCCTCTTGCCCTAGCTCTGGACACGGGACCTCAGCGACAAGGCAATGGAGTGCGGGTCAGAACACACGCCCGGTATCCCATCAGTGAGCTGCTGGGTTTGGCTCTCCATCACCGTCTCTCATTGGAGTGTCCCAGAGAGAGGTGCTCACGGCCGAGGTAGATTCCTCCATTGCCGGTGCCAGAACACCCAATCCCTCTAGGATCTCCTCCACATCTCCGTGAAACCCGCACTGTACATCCAGGACCTGCCATCTGACTGATGACTCCGGGGGCCCGGTCATCAGCCTGGGGCTCATCTCCAAGGCCACCCCCAGGAGTCCTCCGAGTGCCAGGGGCCTGCTCCACCTGACCCTCCGACAGCTGCCCTTGTGACTGTGATACGCGCGTCCCTTACAGCCAAGGCGCGTGTATCTGGGCTGATGCTGGCTGCACCCTCTGAGGGTCCATCCTCCTCCTCAGGAGGCTAGCACGGGTCCCTCGGGGCCATTGGCCATTGCTGCCGATGTTAGTGCAGTGGGGGGGGACACAAAAGAGCAAAGGGGCAATGAGGGGCATCATCATCGTTTGAGGTGAATTCAGAGAGACGCGCTACCTCAACTGGCACCGCTGGGCAGTGGTAGGCAATGTTTGTACCTTAGCCGATTCCACCTTGAGGCACACCATCCTCCTCGAAATGCGCAACCAGATGCCAGCCTCTCCGGTTTCCAAAACAGTTTCCCCCTCCAGTGCCCCCCTTCGGCGCTGTTTGCTGGAGAGGGGCTGAGCCCTCTCAGAATCTCACCCCCCTCGAATCCCTCCACCCTCGCCTCCATCAATGGCTCTGCTCCATTGGCTGGCTTCAACACCCTCCGTCGGGGCGAGGGTGGCCGGGTTGAGTTGACCACCTCCCTTCCTGGTCCTTCCCCAGGCATCGTGCACCCTCCTCCCCCCTGCAAATGAAAAAAGGGGCACCGCCATGAATATACCGTCCGGCAATAGTTACCTTCAAATGTGCGGCCAACATGTACCTTGTCGGGGGGGTGGGAGATGGTGGGGAGCCACATTTCTCAACGCTACCAGCTGCTGCAGCTCCATCCAAAAACGCCTCGTTGCCATGGAGAGTGGCATGTCTGCATCATGCCGCCTTCCAGCTTAGGGCAATACCAGAGGCAGCCCCACATGCGAGCCAATCCACACCCTCCCATATCTATCCATCTCCGAAATGGTTACGCACTCACCCCTGGCAGCCCTCACCAGGTCACCAGGCCTTTTCCGGCACGGCAGCTAGGCTCTTGGGGGACACCCGCCCTGTTCCCCACCACCGCTGCCACCCCTCCCCCCCCCACCCCCCTCGATGGCCGCTGACCTCCGCTGCAATCTCCAGTCGGGTTGTCTTGGCCCGTCTGGGGAGGCCTCTCCTTCCTGCCTGCCAGCAGGAGGACCTCCTGCCGACCCGCCCACGGCCTGCAGGAGGGCTCGGGTAGGAGTCGCCCTCGAACTGTGGGGGCGGGGCTGGGTCTGGGCCCCTCACCAGCCTGGTGGCTCCAAATTCTCCTCCATCTGGGGGAAGTCAAGGCGGGTTAAAAGGGTTGAACTTGAGTCTATTTTTTTAAAAAAAAAGACGCTTGCTATTCACAAGGGGGAGGGGGTGAGCTGCCTTTAAATGTCTTTTTTTCCCTCCCTGACAAGGGTCCTGATTGATTCACTACGATCACCAGAGTCGTCCACATTTAGGACCAAGATCTTACCAGCTGAGGCTGCAGTTGTCCCATGGGTTTGTCGCTCTTGTGCCAACCCTGGCCTCCACACGACGTTCCTGGACCAGCTGCCAAGGTCCCCGTGCCAAGGGAGGGTGGGCGGCCGGCCAACGATCGACTCCCGGTTGACGGCTTGACCCTTCTGACCCCGGGCATCCCGCCTCTCCGCCCCCAATTGGGCCCGTGGCTCCCGTCCGCTATCGGCTGGCTTCCCACAGGACCGCTGTTAATTGGCCGCGAGGGGGCTTTATCCGGCGCCTGCCAAAAAGGTGGGGGCGGGAGCCGGAGGTCCACCCACTTCCGTGTCGGACTCCCGCCCACCCCGGAGAGGTGGAAAATCCAGCCCTGAGCTTTTCCGCACTTTTATTTTCGGGACCGGCGCTACTATTTATAAAAGGAGGAGCCCGCAAAATCATTCAAATGCTTTGCCCTTGAGAGATGTTCAAGAGTGAAAAAATTACTATTGATTGCAGTAATGCTTCCTCCATCCGCTTGGGAATGTCCTGACGTTCCTGCTCTTATCCGCTTCCGTTCCCCCTCCTGACCTCCTCCGTGCGCCACCCGCCACCTGTCCACTCTCGTTCTGGTTCCATCATCTTCCTTCGGATCTCACTGCCCTCGGCACATACCCCCACCCTTCCCCCCCCCACCCCACCGCAGCCCCCCCCAATGGTGGGATCGTCACATCTCGACCTTCTCCCTGCACTTCGATCCAGGCTGTGACGACCTTTCACTCAATTCTTCGCGCGGCCGGTTTCCTCGCCTCTCTCCGAAGTGCAAGCAGGAGCGTCGGCAGCTCAGGGTCTCCTCTGACCTTCAGCAGGAGTCCCAACCTTCCCGCTGCATTCTGGATTCTGCCTTCATCAAGTCTCCCTTCTCCAAACCTCCCAAACCCCCTGAGCCCTCAGCCGCTCCGAAATCTCTTGAAAATCCAAGTTGCCTCAGAGCTGGAAGTTGATCTAACGGCTCTCTCACATCCTTACTCTAATAGTTGCAATCAACAGCCAATCTCCTATGGCAGCCTTCCCTTGACCTGTGAGCACTTGATATTGGGACGGAGAGGCACGGGGTGGTGGGGGGGTGGGGGGGGTGGTGATATTTTTTAGCCTCGTTTGGGGGTGAGTACGGAGAGGCGCGGGCGCGGGTATTTCCAAGACTGGCTGGCACGCTGGGTTTGACAGCGCCATCTCGTCCGCGGGCCATTTTCCTGGAGGCGCGATATGGGTCAGTAGGACTACCCAGCCATAAGTGGCAGGTGTAGTATAAGGGTCTGGTATATACAGGGTTAACATGGGACTGAGCACAGAGCTGCCCACACGGTGATGTAAGAGGACACGTAACCCGCACCTAAAGGTCAGTCTAGTGTTGGACAGAGCTGTGTGCACAAGCAAGCACGGAGAGAGCTCCCAGCTTGAACCCTTTACTATATAAACTCTTTTGGAGTCAACCAAATAAACTAAATTAACAAAATCAGGGACCAAACAAACACAGCCCCTAAATTAGGGAACTGCAAAACCAAAGACAAAGTTAAAGGAAACTTACAAACATTAAATCAATATGTGACTAAGGCACAGAAGGCCTCGACAGTGCTGACAGACACCGCGTGCTCCCTCTCCAGGGACACACATAGCCACGGAAGAGGGACAGACAGTCGGGTCAGATGGACCCCCGCCATCACCCGCTGCCTGGACCTGTTAATGGCTAACTTGGCCAGGCCCAGGAGCAGGTTCATGAGGAAGTCCTCCTCCCTCCCCTTTATTGTATATATGTACATGGTTCTTGTAGTTAATAAACACACACAGTTAACTCACTCAAGACGACGAAGACTTCATTAAGAGCTAGCGAATGGTATTCAACCCCCTACAACAGCGGGTAGCCAATTAAAGGGGCTAATGGCCTATTAACGCCAATTGTCAGAGCCCACCTGAAATTTTTCAGACACCCTCCAGGTCCCCTGAGGGGCTGGGAACTAGGCCCAGCAGCCTGGAGACAGCCTTCCGGTGACAGGCAAGGCAGCTAGCACTCTGGGCAGGATTCAACACCTTCCCAGCATGGCTGGCCTCAGCTGCAGCCACACATGCCAACCTGTGGAGGGGGCACCTCCCCCCCCACCAGCCCCGCCCCCCACCCCCCCACCCCAAGGATGGTGGGCCGGTGGCATTTTGAAAAGCAAGAGTTTGAAAAATTGCCAAGGGGCCACCCTCACAGCGGAGGCCCCTCTCCGTCATTTACCCGAGCGGCGAGCTGCTGCTCCTCCTATTGGCCCCCCCAGCTTCTAGAGCCAGCTCGCTGTCCTTAACCGGATGGTGAGACCCACCGTCTGGGCCAATTGGCCTCTTTGGGAAAAGAAAATCAACACCCAAGTGGCTATTTCCCAGCCAGTGAGGGGGTTTGTGACCCCCATTTGAACCCAAAGTCGGGGTCCTGACCCGAAGGGTTTCCGTTCCCCCTCCAATTCTGCTTTCGGAGAAGCGCAACATTCACTCGCTGTGAACCCCAGGAAGAACTCACATTTCTAAAGCTCCACTCAAAGCTCCGCTAGCGCTTCCCACTCCGTTATGTCCCTTCAATGTATAGTGGCTATTGCAATGTAAGAAAAGGCGGCAGTCAATTTGCGCACAGCAAGACTCCACAGCAAACATGGCGAACACTCAACCTGTTGACCTAGTTTGTGTTTGAGAAGAATAGATGTTGCACAGGGCCAGCTCCCTGGCTCTTCAAGTATTGCCACGGGGTCTTTCCTGTCCACCCGAGAGGGCAGAGGGGGCTCAGTTCCACCCCTCGGGGCAGCTCCCCAATACTAAGCCCCCCCCCTCACCCCACTACCCCTGGCAGTGAATTTTCTCAGAGGTGGGTCAAGGTACAAGTTGGCTGCCCACTGATAGGAGCAGGACGGCTAATTGAAGTCATTAAGTCCCCAATTAGGGGCCCGTTTTCCAGCTCATTGGAATTTTGTCACCGGTGAAGCTCTCCACCCCCACCTCCACCCACCCAACAACACCCCCCCACCCCCCGCAAGGGGAGGCTGCCATTTCCATGGTGATGGCCTCACTTGAGCAGGTTGGATGGGTCTATTGGCAGCAAGAGGCTCCTTCCCCCAGTGAGGTGTTCACCGACAGCAAAGGCCACACTGGTGGCCTAAATGCCCCCCTCCCCCCCGCCCCCAACCTGGTGGAGTTGCCCCTCCCCTTTGATCACCTGCCTGTTCGTCCCCTGCCGAATCCACGGTTTGAGTTTTCACCTCCGAGGTCTTCGGCCTGCCGCAGCAGTGCCTACCTTCCCCAGCGGGGCTGCCCAGGCTCCAGGCTTGCCAGCCCCCTGACTTGCCACCGGGGGACCCTTGATGCCCCTTAACAGGGTGGTGGGGGGGGGGGGCGGGTGGGGAGTGGTGAGCCAATCAGGAGGCTGCCTCCAGGGAAGCAGCTCCCCTGGTCTGACTCTCGGGAAGCGAATGGCTCGAGGATCCCCCACTTGGTCCCGAGATGGAGATCCCAAAGCCCACGGGAAAATCCTGCCCATAGAGTCGGAACACCTGGGCAAACGAGGGATTCAAATTGGCCCAAACATCCTCTCCCCATCACCAGTCCGTGATCTCCAGGCTGCAAAGTGAACATGTGCTGATGTCGAGTCAGGGCGGGACTGGTCTTGGCTGTGAGCTGGCTCTTGCTGCAGTATACCTACGGGTTTGTCTCCGTCTACCTCACCGGAAGGGGAATGACGTCTGGATTGTGTGTTCCAATCTTAGCTTCCTCTTTGCTTCAAGCAGCAGGGCAGGCACAGCTCGGGGAGCTGCAAGATTTACAACAATCTAAGACATGGAAACATAGAAACTAGGAGCAGGAGGAGGCCATTCAGCCCCTCGAGCCTGCTCCACCATTCACTGTGATCATGGCTGATCCTCTATCTCAACACCGTACTCCCGCTCTCTCCCCGTACCCCTCGACACCTTTAGAGTCTAGAAATCTATCTATTTCCTTCTTAAATATATTCAGTGACTTGGCCTCCACAGGCCTCTGTAGTGGAGAATTCCACAGGTTCACCTCCCTCTGAGTGAAGAAGTTTCTCATCTCAGTCCTAAACGGCCTACCCTGCATCCTGAGACTGTTGCCTTGTGCTTAGACTGAATAAATGAATCCACAATGTGTCAGCCCACTCCCTTATGAGTGACTAAAAGAGAAAGGTTAAGAACTCGAGGGCTGCGGGAGGAGTGAGGGTATGAGTGCTGAGGGCATGAGCGCTGAGGGAAGATGGTGAACGCTGTGTGGGACCAGAACGAGAACGGACAGGGTTATATGACGCATGGAGGAAGTCACGAGACAGAGAAGCAAAAGGGAGGTGCTGAGGTCAAGTATAACATGACAGTCACCGCCCCCCCCCCACCCCACTTCCATTTTGACAGCAGGGCATTAAACATAGGGCAGGATTTTCCTGTTGGTAAGCAGGGGGTGGGGTCCACTCGCCGATGTGTAAAACGACGCACGGTGATGTCAGGCGGAACTCCCGACGTCACCGCGCCCCATTTAAATTTTCAGGAAGGCGGGAACGCAGCAAAATCAGCTGTGCGCCCGCCGACCTGTCAATGGCCGATTGAGGCCACCGACAGAGTCACTTAACTCATTGAGGGACCTGCCCGTCCAACCCTAAGGTGAGGCCGAGAGCCCCGGCGGAGAATAGAAAAAGCTCGAAACCTCATCCAGCGGTGGGGGGAGGTTTCACGTAGGTTTTAAAAAATTTTATTAAAGTTTTTTAAAAAAAATATGATGGACGTGTCCCAACTCCATGCGAGAGTGTCACATGAGGGGACATGTCAGGAGTGTTTTGTTTTCTGTTCTTAATATTTGTGACAGAACAGCCGAACTCCCTGAGGCTGCACTTAGCCTCAGGGGGATGAGTGCCCTCTTTCGAGCGCACGTGTGAAAGAGCGCACTCTCGGGTTTAGGGATTACCCCCTCCCTCGTCCGCACCAGGGAGCGCACAGCGCTTCGGAGCATATGTCACAGCGCTGGGGGGGGGGGGCCTTAATTGGCCCACCCACGTAAAATGGCACCGCGCCCCCGATCGTTGGGGGGGGGGGGGGGTTGGAATCCTGCCCCGTATGCTCAGCAATCGCTGTATTTTTTGTTTTGAATGTGTCAGGAGGGCTACGTTTCTGCGGGCCAGTCCTCGGACAGATACAGGTTCCCGTACCGTCACTTTAGGGAGGTTTGTAATGCTCATGGTGCCCACCGGGTTAAAGAACGCCAGCAGCAGCTAGGCCGCAGCCGGCTGTTATTTACTCAGGAGCCAGTGCATTTATGTTGCATTTATTTGGTATCAGCTCCTACTCTGCGCTTCACATCTCTGTAAGGAGCAGCTAGGGCGATGGTGACGTAGTGGTAATGCAGGGACACAGGCTCTGGGGACACGGGTTCAAATCCCACCACGGCATCTGCTGGAATTCAAATTCAATTAAGAAATCTGGAATATAAAGCTAACCTCAGTCACGGCAACAATGGTAAATATCATCGATTGTTGTAAGAACCCATCTGCTTCACTAATGTCCCTTAGGGAATCTGCCACCCTTACCTGGTCCGGTCTACATGTGACTCCAGGCCCACAGCAATGGGGTTGACTCTTAACTGCCCCTCTGAAGTGGCTGAGCAAGCCGCTCAGTTCAGGGGTAATTAGGGATGGGCAACAAGTACTGACCTTGTCAGCGACACCCACACCCCATAAAAGAATAAGGAAAAAAAGCCTGTGTATGCTTAAAGAAAATCTCCGCGACAGTTCCGCTGTACACTTCTTTATGTATCTACTCCTACATCCCAAATTTCCTTTGCTCCAGCATTGGCGGCCATGCCTTCAGCTGGCTGGGTCCTAAGCTCTGGAATTCTCCTCCTAAACCTCTCCGTCTCTTTCTCCTCCTCAAAGGTGCCTCCTCGAACCAGCCTCACCTCTGACCGAGCTCTGGGGCACTGATCCTAGTGTCCATTAGTGTGCCTTACTGTCAAAATTTGTTTCACAGTCACTGCTGGGAAGGAGCCTTGGAACATTTTGCTGCATTGTAGGTGCCTTGTCAGTGAAAGTTGTTGTTGTTGAACTGTTCTCAAAGCACAATGCCCACAACCCGTACAGACTGCCTTTCATTAACTTCCATAACATGGCTGTCAGTGAAACAGCCCACTTGGCAAATTGGTCCTTTCCCGTGTTTACGTTACATACGTACGGACATGCAAATTCGGAGCAGGAGTAGGCCACTCGGCCCCTCGAGCCTGCTCTGCCATTCCATAAGATCGTGGCTGACCCGAGTGTAACCTCAGCCCCACATTCCTGCCTACCCCCTCATAACCTTCCACCCCCTTGTTAATCAAGAATCTACCTCGCTCTGCCTTAGAAATATTCAAGGACTCTGCTTCCACCGCCTTTTGAGGAAGAGAATTCCAAAGGCTCCCGACCCTCAGAGAGAAAACCTTTCTTCCCATCTCCGTCTTAAATGGGCGACCCCTTATTTTTAAACAGTGACCCCACACGGGTCCTTTCCCACCCTATCAGCAGATGCTTCTATTCCTTTTATTAGTCTCATGTACTAATCTAACTTCCCATTAAAAGCAGGGGCAAAGCAATTTCTTTTTACATGCCTGCACTCAATGAGAGACGAGAGTTTTAATTCTGCAGTAATGACATCTCACAAGACCCAGTTTATTTTGATCAAACTCAGTCAAGTCCCTGCGCCACATGAGTGGCGTAAGCACAGAACTCGTCTGGCCGGTTTTTGGGCCATGCTCAGGGCCCATCTACCTCCACGAGGGTCTGGTATTGTGTGCGGGGGGGTGCGGTTTAGTGAGTGGGGTCTGGTATCGGGGGTCAGTGATGCGAAGGGGTCAAGTGGGAGAGATCTCTAGGTGCTGCTGATGCAGGTCTGAGCACAGGAGAAGGCTGGCAGACTTAACACGCGTGACTCAAACCAGCGCTGGGACCAATTAGCGAGGTTGGGATAATGAAAGAACCTTTTGCCAACTGATTAAAGCTGTGGCAGCTCAGAGGATAAAGAGGGAGGAGGGAGGGACCGATGGCACCTCTGCCCTTCTCCTTCTCCACCCCCAAGCGCAAGGGATGCTTCACCCCTGAACTCATTCCGCAGGGGTCTTGGCTGCAAACTCCACATTGTCCCACTGCTCAGCGTGGCTTATTTACTTAGTTTGGTGGCAGGATGTCGGGTTTGGGAGCTGTGCCAAGTGACGCGCTACGCGGCTCGTCACAAAGAGAGAGTGGGAGCTCAATTCACAGAGGCTGCAACAAAGGAATGAGAACGATGTGGATTTACAGTGTGCAGTTTGACACGCCAGTCATGAACTGGACGATAATTGGGAAGGCACAGGGCAAGAGGGAGGCTGGGGCCTCTGATTTTGAGGCATTTCTGCCTTTACTGCAGGTGTCATGTAGGCTGAGGGAGAGTCAGGCCTGTATTTTAACTCCCCAGTGACCATTACTACTGGATAATATCATACATGCCAGTTTTAGCATAACACACGCAACATAATGCATGCAACATACATGCCAGTTTTAGCATAACACACGCAACATAATGCATGCAACATACATGCCAGTTTTAACATAACACACGCAACATAACGCATGCAATATACATGCCAGTTTTAGCATAACACACGCAACATAACGCATGCAACATACATGCCAGTTTTAACGTAACACACGCAACAAGAGCACATTTGAGTGTGGGGCATCCTATTTACACCGAGGGCTGAATTTTACACACTACCCCCCCCCCCCCAACCCCCATCCCTTAACTGAGTGTTGACTCCAAACCAAACGACACTAGTAAGACTGCCCTGCAGCGATAACACATGGGCCTGCGACCAAGCGAGCGGAGAGTGGGGGCTTCTGTCCCTCCGTCGAAGGAACTCAGCGCTGGGCATTCCTGGGACTGTCTGCAGATCCCGGGATAAACGGCAATGGATCCTGGCCAAGATAAGTCCCCGGCTTTTTTGGGGTAGGGAGTGATTGGGCACCTCATGGGGCCAGTGAGGGTGGGGGGCAAAGGGAGGGGTGGTGGGGTTGGTTTCGGAGGGCAGGCAGAGAGGCACAAAGACTCGGGGTGGGGGGAGGGTATCATCTTGATGGTGGGGGGGGGGGGGGGGGGCGGGGTGTGCCCGGAGCAGCCCCCGGATGAGGTGCTCACGCCCCTCCCCCTCCACCCCTACCATCCTGCCCTTTCAGCAAAGTCATTTAAAGGTCAGCCTACCCACTCTCGCTCGCCTGCCCCCTCCACATTACGGTGCGGGGGGCGTAGTATTCGGGCCAGTTGGCTTGTTAACAACCACGACTGCCCCTCGGTGATTTCATTAATAAAATGGCGGGCAGGCCGCCGATTTCAGTGCCCTCTGTCCTGCCCTACGCTAGGGGCCGGGTTGGGGGTGGGCGGGAAGGTGGTGGGAGAGGTACCCGTCATATTTTACGTGACCTCCCCCACCACACCCACTGAAAACATGCCTGACGGGGAACTGTAAAATCAAGACCCCCCCCCCCACCCACCTCCCGGTCTCATTTACACCCCAGTCCTATTTAAAGCAGGTTCCCAGTTACACCCAACACTCCTCCCTCCCCGCCACGATTTACAGTCGTCTGATTTACACCTCAGTAGAACTGCATCCCACCTGAAGTACACCTCAGCAGGTTTATGCCCCATTGACTTACACCCAACCCTTTTTACACCCAGTCTCAGTTCTGTCAGCGTGGAGTACCACCCCTGTACGTTAATCGGACAGTGAGAGAACTCTCCATTGTCCGACTGGATGATTCGTCACTGTCGCCACAATCACTTTCCCCGTGTCCCATATTTTCTCTTTTATTCTGTCCCGGGATGTGGGTGTCGCTGGCTGGGCCCAGCATTTATTGCCCATCCCTAATTGCCCCTTGAGAAGGTGGTGGGTGAGCTGCCTTCTTGAACCGCTGCAGTCCATGTGGTGTAGGTACACCCACAGTGCTGTTAGGGAGGGAGTTCCAGGATTGTGACCCAGCGACAGTGAAGGAACGGCCGATATATTTCCAAGTCAGGATGGTGAGTGACTTGGAGGGGAACTTCCAGGTGGAGGTGTTCCCATCTATCTGCTGCCCTTGTCCTTCCAGAGTGGTTGTGGGTTTGGAAAGTCATGGATTTTAATTAATACAGGAAGCGCTGAAAGATATTTAGAAACACCATTATTTTAATGCCAACAATGATTTTCCTCTCTCCTGGATGTTGCACACAGCAGTGCCTTGAGGATTAATCTTTAATTCCTCAAGTGTTGGCAACCCAAATACCTTGGTCTGCATCTAGAACGTGGGCTGCAGCCCCCAGGCCCAGGGACAGGGTCTGTCTGCCTTCAGCACTGAAGGTGTGTCTGGCGAGTGAAGGTGAGGCGGGTTTCCTCTCTCCTTTTGGTGACTGGGCCTTTGCCACATTCCAAGCCCGCTGGGTGGTGCGCATTTTGTCATCCACCACCCCCCCCCCCACCACCACCACCGCCCCCCCCACCCCCCTCCCCCCCTCCCCCCCCCACCAACCCCCCTGCAATTAGAGGAAGCCCCCATCCCCACTGGCAGCTGCAGCGAGTCCCCCTGAAGTACAACCCCCTGCTTCAGCCCCGCTTAGTCTCGGGCGTTCAGGCACTCCTTCATCCATTATCTATCGCCCCTCAGGTGAGTCAAGGCAGCCCCTCCCGCGCTGTGTGCGGCTGAACAACAGGCACTGAGAAAGTGAGCCGCTCCTCACTCACTTTTCAAACGTCGAGTTTCTGTTCGTCAATTCCTTGTCAAAGGCTGTTTGAGGCGCTCCTTAAAAAAATGTCCTGAAGGCAGGAGGGAGCGTCTCCGGCAGGAGTGATTACAGCTGGACTCAGTGGCCCGTTGTCCAAACACAGCCTAATGAGCATTTCATCCATCTGTCATTGCCAATGTGATACCTCATCCATAGGATCATCAACAGTTAATTCCCAACTCCTCCCTCAACACTGCGGTTTGACTGGGCTGTGGTTCACAAAGCTCCAGCTCTGCCTCAGACACATTTCTCCAAGGCTATTTCTATTCCCTCTGTTCACCACCCACCCCTCCCCCCGCCAGCAAGGCTACCTTGCATTTACCTTGCGCCTTTAACACGGTTAACCCCGGCGTCTCCGGCGAAAGAGGAGGAGGAAAGACTTGCGTTTACGACGACCTCTTCGTGGCCGCTGGAGGTCTCGAGTCACTTTACGGCCAACGAAGCACTTTCTGAAGCGCAGTCGCCGTCGTGGGAAATGCAGCAGCCAATTTGCGCACAGCAAGCTCCCACACACGCCAAGGTGATAATGTCCGGGTAATCTGTTTTTTTAAAGCGTGATGTTGATCGAGGGATAAATATCGGCTGGGACACTAGGGATAACTAATATGAACGTTACACACAAAACAGGAGTAGGCCATTCGGCCCCTCGAGCCTGCTCCACCATCCAATAAGATCATGGCTGATCTGTTTGTGTCTCGAGTTCCGCATTCCCATCTACTCTCGATAGCCTTTGATTCCCTTGCCTCACAAGAATCTATCCACCTCCGCCTTAAAAATATTCAATGACCCCGCCTCCTCCACCTTCTGAGGCAGAGAATTCCAAAGGCACACAACCCTCTGAGAGAAAAAAAATTCTCCTCATCTCTGTCCTAAAAGGGTGACCCCTAATTTTAAACCAGTGACCCCTAGATGTGGACTCACCCACAAGAGGAAACATCCTTCCCACATCCACTTTGTCAAGGCCGTTCGGGATCTTGTAAACTTCAATCAAGTCACCCCTCACTCGTCTAAACTCCAGTGGAAACAAGCCCAGTCTGTCCAAACTTTCCTCATAAGACAACCAAACAACTCCTCTGTTGCTCTTTGAAACAGCGTCGTGGGATCTTTAATGCCCACCCGGGACCTCGGTTTAATGCCTGATCTGAAAGTCAGCACCTCCTACAGTGCAGCACCCCCTCAGCACTGCACTGGGGCCTGGTCGTAGCCTAATCAATCCTGTGGTGACACTGAATCAGATGAGGCCTGAGGACAGCTGATCAAAAGTTAAGTTGGGTGGGGGGGAGGGGTTTAAAGGAGCGAATTAGGTTAGGAGGGAGGGGTGGACGGGCGAAGCAGTTCTGGGAGGGGATTTCAGCGCTTGTGGCCTAGGGCGTTGAACTCACGATCGCCAGCAGTGGAAGTAAAGGAATTTAAAGAGGTGAGAGAGGCCAGTTCTGGAGGAGTGGAATTAGAGATCTCAGAGGGTTGTAGGGCTAAATGAGGATACAGAGTTAGGGAAGGGTGAGGCCTTGGAAAGAGTCAAACTCAAGGATGATGGAAGCATAATTGACAATTGGCACAGTGTTATGGGGAACAGCTGCCTGCTGGCTCCTAGTTCACTGCCCTTTGCGTGAGAGCGAATGCCAGTCAACCATGTGGGAATTTGCAATTCTGTCCTTGCCCAACATCCACATGCCACTTGCCAGAGCGGGGGCGGTGGGGGGGTTGATGGATAACAATCAAGATGTGGACTCTGGCTGATTTCTCCTGATCTAATTCCAGTTGGGATCTTCCTGTTATTCCACTCGCCCAGCTTGTCCTGATGCAGCAAACTCCCTGCTGGCTGACTGAGAGCATCCTCCAACTTGGATGTATGTTTTTTCCCTTTATTCTTTCGTGGGATGTGGATGCTGCTGGCAAGGCCCAGCATTTGTTGTCCATCCCTAATTGCCCTTGGACTGAGTGGCTTGCTCGGCTGTTTCAGAGGGGCAGTTAAGAATCAACCACGTGGCTGTGGGAGTAGATTGGGGCTTGATGGCCGGCAGGGATACATTGGGCTGAATGGCCTCTTTCCATGCTGTATAACTCAATGGGCAGAAATTTCTGCCTGTCAGGTGGGCCAGACCCAATCTCTGGTGGGCAGGGAGCTGATACCCGCCGGAGAAGTGGGACCCGCCGCCATTTTATATGGGCGGGCCAATTAAAATTTAAATGGGGTGGGAGACATCAGGGATTCCGCCTGACATCATCGCGCGCCATTTTATGCGTCGGCGAGCGGGCCCCACCCCTTGCTCACCGACGGCAAATTTCAGCCCGATGACATTATGACATGTAGGTCAGACCGGGTAGAGGTGGCAGATTTCCTTCCTTGAAGGGCATTAATGAACCAGATGGGTTTTTATGACAATCAGTGATAGTTCCATGGGCACCGTGACTGAGATGAGCTTTATATTCCAGGTTTATTAATTGAAGTTAAATTCCACCAGCTACTGTGGTGGGGTTTGAACCCATGTCCTCAGCCTAGGCCTCTGACTTACTGAGTGCTGTATCGCATTAAGAATTCCACTGGATGTGGTCGGTTCCGCTTCAGAATATCACTGTTTGTATGTTGTGTGTCTCTAAGATATGTAATTTCTGAAATCACCTCAAAAAAGGTTAAATAAGCTGAAACTACATTGGGTCTTTTTCTAAGTCCAGTGATGTTCCATGTTCTACAAAGCTCCTCCCCACAGAACATCACACCCGTGAATTAGATATGAAAGGGCGGGTGTGGGAAGAGGCATTTTGAAGTCTGGGAAAATCTTTGGTAATTGATGGAGAAAACGGCAAAGGGCCAGGCCCAGGGGTCGTATAATGAGGGCCCCAGACAATTCTCTCCACTAATGACCGGAACAGGAGGTCTGCTGCCTGTGATGGAGACAACAGAAATCACACTGTTACCAACGGCCCATATAGAGGCCAGGGTAATGCAAATATTGTTGGCGTCACGCACTCACACGCACACGCACACACACACACACACACACACACACACACACACACACAACTCACACACTCAAATAAATACACACACACACTCTCACATACTCTCTCCCTCACACACACACAAACACTCTCACATGCAAACTCTCTCATACTCTCACACAGACACTGACACAAACACACACACTTTCTCTCACTCATGCGTGTGCACACACGCACACACTCAGACACTCTCACACACACACACACACACACACACACACTGACACGAACACATGGACACACACACATATACACACTTCCTCTCTTGCATGCATGTGCACACACACACACACAGTGACACAAACACACATTTACACACTTTCTCTCTTGCACACACACACACACTTTCATACACATACACTGACACAAACACACAGATGCGCACACACATATGCACACTTCCTCTCTCTCTTGTGGGCACGCACACACACACACACACACACACACACACACACACACTCTCTCTCTCTCTCACAAACACACTGACACAAACACACAGGCACACATATACATACTTTCTCTCTCCTGCACACACACACAGACGCACACACACTCTCTCTCATACACACATTGACACAAACACACAGACACACATAAACATACTTTCTCTCACACACACACACACATGCACACACACACACACACACACACACACTCTCTCTCACACACACACTGACATAAACACACAGACACACATATACATACTTTCTCTCTCCCGCACACACGCACACCAACACAGACACACACACACACAGACACACACACACACACACACACACACACTCTCTCACACACACACTGACACAAACACACAGACACACATATACATACTTTCTCTCTCCCGCACACACGCACACACACGCACACACACACACACACTCTCTCTCACACACACTGACACAAACACACAGACACACATATACATACTTTCTCTCTCCCACACACACGCAGACACACACAGACACACACAACAGATACACACACACAGACACACACTCTCTCTCACACACACACTGACACAAACACACAGACACACATATACATACTTTCTCTCTCCCGCACACACGCAGACACACACAGACACACACTCTCTCTCACACACACACTGACACAAACACACACACACATATACATACTTTCTCTCTCCTGCACACACGCACACACACACAGACACACACACACACTCTCTCTCACACACACAGTGACACAAACACACATTTACACACTTTCTCTTTTGCACACACATACACTTTCACACACACACACACACACACACACACACACAGGGACATACACACACACACACACACACACACAGACACACACACACACACACACAGAGACACACACACACAGGGACACACAGACACACACACACACACACACACACACACACACAGACATACACACACACACACACACAGACATACACACACACACACACACACACACACACACACACAGACACACACACACACACACACACACACACACATACACACACACACACACACACACACACACACACACACACACACACACACACACACACACACACACACACACACACACACACACACACACACACACAGACACACACTCTTACACAAAACAGGCCTGTGAGCAAAAAACATTTCATGCTAAATCCCTCGCAAAGACACAGGATGATTCATGACCCCATTATTGCAATTGCCAATTCCCAACAGTTTGTCCCCTGTGCTGCCTACACAAAGCTTCATGCTTCTCCAAACTCCTTCGTTCTCATTAACTCGAGCTGCGATTCCCACTCTACCTGCCCAGTAAAAGAGAGATCACTGCTCCCGTGGATTTTAAATTAAAAATGATGCTGATTTTTCTGACTTGTGCCTTTAATTATTCCTCCAATACTTCATTGATTAAGCTGTGAATCCTCATGAAGTTCAAAGCGCTGAGAGCCCTGGCGGGTTTGAACCACTGCGTAGAATAGAGCCGACCTCAGCCTCCTGCCTGCTTTATCCTGCATCCGTTCTCCACCCTCCCAACAGTGACCTCTTGACACAGGATATTTTTGTATGCTAAATTTTTAATGATCTATAGACTGCACGTTGTAATTTAAATAGAGAGGGGGAGATGCGAGGACCCCTTTAAAAATGCAAAATGAATAAAAGTTGCAAATCCGATTCTCTCCTGCCGGTGTGGGGCTGGTAGTTTGGAAGCGTTTGCTGGGTGAGGTGGTACTGCCAGGTCCTGCCTCCTCCACCAGTGGGAGTGTGGCATCGCAAACTGGCAAGGTCTCAGGGGCCAGGTCATGGTGGAGCTGGAGGGGATCGGACAGTCTGAGAGGAAACGGGGCAAACGGGGAAGATGAGCGGAGAAGCGGGTGATGGGGGGAGGGAGAGGAGGGAGGAGGGCAGAGGGTGGAGAGGGAGGAGGGCAGAGGGAGAGACGGGAGATGGGGAGGGGCAAGGACGGGGAGGTGGGAGGAAGGGAGAGAGAGGGGAGGGATGGAGGGGGAGAGACAGGAGGGGGGGGGGGAGAGGGAGAGAGGGATGGAATGGAGGGGGGGGGGAGAGGCGAGGGGGGAGGAAAGGAGGGGAGAGAGGGGAGGGGAAGAGGGTGAAGGAGTGAGGGGAGGGGGGGAGAGGGGAGGGAGGTAAAGAGGGAGGGGATACGGATGGAGGTAAAGAGGGAGGGGGAGGGCAAAGGGCGGGGAGGGGAGAGGGAGTGATGAGGGAAGGGGGAAGGGAGAGGGAAGGGGAGGGAGAGAGAGGGGAGGAATGGAGGGGAGAGAGGGGAGGGGGAGAGGGCGAAGGAGTGAGGGGAGGGGGGGAGAGGGGAAGGAGGTAAAGAGGGAGAAGGAAGGGGGAAGGGAGAGGGAAGGGGAGGGAGAGAGGGGAGGGCGAGGGAGAGAAGGGAAGTAGGGGGAGGGGTGAAGGAGATAGGCGAGGGAGAGGGGAGAGTGAGAGGAGTAGGAGGGAAGAGAGTGACAGAGGGAGGGGTAGAAGAGGAAGGGAGAGTGGAGGGGGGAAGTGAGGGGGGATTGAAGGTGAAATGGGAAAAGGTAAAGACAGGTGAGGGGGGATGGGTGATGGGGGTGAGTGTATGAGGGGGTGAAAGAGGAGGAGAGGAGGGAAAGAGGAAAGGATAGGAGATGGGAGGGGAAGGGGAATATGAGAGAGGACAGTGGACATAGTGGATGGGGGGGGGGGGGTGGTAGAGAAATAAGGAGAAGGGGAGGGACGGAGGTGGATGGGAGGGAAGAGGGGGATGGGAGAGGGCCAGGGAGAATGCCTCGGATCTTCTGGGAACGTTCTGAAGTGAAGGTTGTTATTTTAATGGGATGCGCTGTAAGTGTTGAAGCTCCGTCAGGTCCATAGTCATGAGGTGAGTATAAGGTTGACGCAGGAGCAGAGGGTTGGAATCGCATTCAGCCATGCAGGTATCCCCCAGTGGGACGGCATTGGGACCAACCGATCCAGAAAGCAGCCAGCCGCAGACACGCAGCAACTTCACTGCCTCCTGCCGGGAGGGGAACCCGCTGCCCCCAGCCCAGTCTGACCATACACCAGACTCCAGCCCCACATGCCTGCCAACGCCCTCTGAAACGGCCAGACTGGCAACACAGACCACAGGGCTGCCAGCCCGAAAGCTCCCGCGGTTAATTTCCCGGATATCACCGGGAGCCCACTGCTGAAGAAAAAGCGCCAGCAGGGGGCCATTCAGCCCATCGTGCCTG
The DNA here is from genome assembly GCA_026770705.1 of Isurus oxyrinchus. Lineage (NCBI taxonomy): Eukaryota > Metazoa > Chordata > Chondrichthyes > Lamniformes > Lamnidae > Isurus > Isurus oxyrinchus. Next base: position 8,638,306 of record JANJGN010000031.1, read on the forward strand.
GGCTAGCTCCCTCTAATTAGCCTCCTTCCTGCTGCTCTTCCCCCAAACCCTCAAACATTTCCCCAATTCCTCTTTCGAAGGTTTCTATTGAATCCGTCTGTACCATCCCTTAGAGCAGCATGTGGCAGATCCCAGCAGCTCACGGCATTAAAACAAATCCTTTCATCTGCCCCCTGGATATTCAGGCAATTATTTTGAATGCAGATCCTTTGACCCACTGGCCAGTGGGAACCGTTCCTCACCATCAAAGTCCATCATATTTTCAACACCTCTAGTCAATCTCCCCTCAACCATCTCCGCCCTGAGAACAATCCCAGCTTCTTTATGTCTCTCCGCTGTGAAGGCCTTCGATAAAGCTGTGCCTTATTTTGATGTTTTCTTTCAATATTTCCACTTATTAATGATAAAACTGTTGGAGGTTAGGGGTGTGTGGGGGTTGTGGGGTGAGGGGAGGGAGGGAGGGAGGGTTGTTGGCGGTGGGGGGGGTGGGGGCGTGAAACCTGTTTGAACTGGAAGGGGTGACCAGAGGTGAGAGGTCACAAGGCAAAACTTCGAGGGATTGGTCCGGCCGGAGATGGCCAACCATGCCCAGCTGTTAATGCCAACTCTACAGAAGGTTTACCTCCACCTTTTCGGGGTATCTAGAGATGATCATAGAATGCCAGCCTTACCCAGCACCACAACATCCTGAAGACACGTTCTTTTAATGTTTGAAGCTGTGACCAGGATGCGCAGCTCTCTTTAGCGTTTATATGAATGTTGTGGCTCAATGGATAACACTCTGCTCGCTTGAATCAAAAGACCATAAGAGCATAAGACATAGGAGGAGAAATTAGGCCATTCGGCCCATCGAGTCTGCTCCGCCATTCAATCATGGCTGATAAGTTTCTCAACCCCATTCTCCCGCCTTCTCCCCGTAGCATTTGATCCCCTTACCAATCAAGAACCTATCTATCTCGGTCTTAAATACACTCAATGACCTGGCCTCCACAGCCTTCTGTGACAATGAATTCCACAGATTCACCACTCTCTGGCTAAAGAAGTTTCTCCTCATCTCTGTTCTAAAAGGTCTTCCCTTTACTCTGAGGCTGTGTCCTTGGGTCCTAGTCTCTCCTTGGTCATCTTCTCAATGCTGTTTGAGGGAGTTTGCTGGATGTAAATTGGTTCCCAAATTTCCTACATTATGGCAGTGACTGCATTTCAAAAGTATTTAATTGGCCATTTAAAAAAATTATTTCACTGGATGTGGGGCATCGTTGACGAGGCCAGCATTTACTGCCCATCCTTAATTGCCCCTTGGGAAGGTGCTGGTGGGCCATGAAGTGCTCTGGGGCATCCTGAAAGTTGCTCCAGAAATGCAAATTCTTTCTTCCCAGCCCATGGGGACTGGCGCCAGACCCAGTCAGTACAAATCGGGTACTGCCAGGCTGGAATTCTACCAACTGTCTGACTAACCTTACACTAAGTGTATAATTCAGCAAGACATCAACAACTATGTAAATGTTCAACATCACGAACTGATAATGTGACGTTATTGTACAATATTAACTCCGAGATGATTGGGTGCTGCAACACGCCAAGGTGTTGAACTGGTGTCAACCCAGGCTGATGAACCTTTACTGTTAGCTATAATGGGCCCTAGGGAAGGTGTAGTGATAATGTTACTGGATAAATAATTGAGAGACCAAGGCTAATCTGCTGAAGACATGGGTTCAAATCCCACCACAGCACCTGGTTGAAAGCTAGTTGCAGTAATGACCATGAAACTATCACTGATTGTCATAAAAACCCATCTGGTTCACTAACCCCCTTTCAGGAAGAAAATCTACCATCCTTATGCGGTCTGGCCTATGTTGTGCTGGTATAATAACACAAGGTACCAATCACTCACTAACACATTGTGGGTTCATTTATTAAGGCTGGACACATGAGAACAGTTCCACAGAGGTATGAAGCTGGAGGACATCAGAGCTGTGTGTGTGTGCTCTGCTCAAAGCAAAAGTGGAACTAAGACTGGATCATGTGACACTTCTAGACAAGTCACCTTCTAGTGATGTCATGCTGCTATCCCTTAAAGGCACATGACAACAGCCTCCGTGTGGCTCCAGACCCAAAACAATGTGGCTGACTCTTACCTGCCACCTGAAATGGGTGAGCAAGCCACTCCACTCAAGGGCAATTAGGGATGGGCAACAAATGCTGGCCTTGCCAGTGACACCCCATGCCCCAAAAAAGAATAAAAGACTTGAGTCCGCTTCTACACACGGCACCAAACAGGCAATAGTTTGGCACCTCATTTGGAGAGGTCACAGGTCGGATGCTGCAGCTTGGGGTGAGTTTAAGACGGAGGAAGGTTGTCAGGAGGGAGTTTGATTGGTCGTTTTTTTGGGACTGGCTCACTGGACCAGTTCATCCTTTTCTGTCCTTTGTCACGTGAGCCTTCCACAGCTGACTGGGAGCGCTTAACCTCTGCCCTATAAATGAGATTACTGCTCTGCAGACGCTCCCAAGTCTGCATCCTGTACATTCCTTGCCTGCTGCAATTTGTAATTTTCTACAGAAAACAATCTGGTGTATGCCAAGGCTCCCTACATTTCAAAATCTTTCAGCATTCCTCTCATTCTCGCTTAAACAGTCATCGGGATTGATACATTCCTCTTTCAGAGGAGATGTGTCCATTTGTTCCAAACTAGGGAGCCATAACTATCAAATAGTCACTCATAAAAACCCAAGCGGGGATTCAAGAGGAACTTTCTTTCCCAGAGAATGGTGAGAATGTGGGACTTGTCGAGTCGCTGAGGTAAAAAGGATAGATTTAGCTCAGGGATGCTAGGTAAAGCATCAGGATAAACACCAGCATGGACTGACTGGGCCGAATGGCCTGCTTCTGTGCTATACATCCTACTTAATCCCAGGAAATATGGAAATAATCAGAAAGCTCTGTCAGAAAATTCAGCCCGGCTACTACTGCGCAAGACAACTATTAAAGCGCCTGCTACCTCCTCTCCTGTAGATACAAACTCTTACTGGGGAGATCTGGGTGTTGGCCATCCTTCTAGGGCCCTGTCCAAGTGGCAATCTTCCGGCATGGCTATTTGGCTGTGTGAGCATCGCGGCTCAGCCTAACTGTAAAGCCCAGAGGCGCTCGGTGAGTAATAATCGGGAACATTGGCCCAGAGAGGGCCTCTGAGGCCTACAGTGACATCCAGCCCCGACTCAGCTAACGGTGGCTGGGTGACTGGCTGCAAGCTGGGTGCTTCCTTTTGAATGGGATTCACCTAATGAAACGTGGTGAAGGCTGCATAGCCACCAGGCCAGCAGTCCGGAAAGGCCAAGCAGTTATTTTAGTTTTGGTGGTGATGACGTAGTTGGAACAAAGCGGGTGAGCGCTGCGCGGAGAGCGAGTTACCTTGTTCACTGCAGTTGTCCCCACTGTGCGATGCGAGGCCCCCACTGGAGGGCCCGGGCGTGCCTGAATGCGTGGACCCCGTGTCATCGTGGTCTCGATTCCAGTGATTCTGTGGAGACACAAGGAAACCGTTTAATCGACCTACAGCCTGCAAGAGAGGTGGAGTCAGTCAGAAAAGGAGATGGAGCTAGGCAAACAACAGGGGGGGTGGGGAGGCATCTGTCCCCTCAGCTCAATGTAAAAGGTCCCATGGTTTTATTCAAAGACAAACAGCGGTGTGGGTGGTGCAGTGGTTAGCGCTGCTGCCTCATAGCTCCAGAGACCCAGTTCAACCCTGACTCAGGTGTCTCCCTGTGTGGTGTTTGCATGTTCTCCCTATGTCTGTGTGGATTCCTGCTGGGTGCTCTGGTTCCCTCCCACAGTCCAAAGATGTGCTGGTTAGGTGGATTGGTAAATTGTCCCTTAGTGTGAGTATGTGCCCTGTGATGGGCTGGTGTCCTCCCTGTTGGGATAGGCTCTGACTCCCTGAATTGGGTAAAGTGTGAGTGAAGGACAGGGGAGTTCTCTCCAGTGTCTTGACCAATATTTATCCCTCGACCCACCATCACTAAAACAGATTATTCTATCATAACCATCATTCTGCTGTTTGTGGGAGCTTGCTGTGCGCAAGTTGGCTTGCTATATTATAACAGCTGGATAGGACAGCGCTCTGCTGTTTATTGGATACTTGCAGACTGATCGAGAGCCATCCCCATACCTTTCAAATTCAGCTCCAAATATAACTGACACTTTATGAGGACTCTACCAACACCAAGGCTAGCAGGGACACGCACCAAGTACCTTCATGGAAGTCAGAGTCCATCCAGTACATTGAACCTGACCAATAAATCCATGGACCAACTTAGGTGGCATCCACAGAGAGATGAGGTGGTAACAGGGTGTCCCATGATTGGATCCCTGAGTTGAAACTGAAGCAATCATTAAAATGAATTCCAATGTATCACTTACATTGGCTCAGACATTGCAGTGCACCCAAGAGCTCAAAAGACCTATTCCTCTATCCCCTTAACTCTCCCATCAAAACCTATTTCTCCAGCCCCTTAACTCTCCTATCAAAACCCATTCCTCTATCCCCTTAACTCTCCCATCAAAACCCATTCCTCTATCCCCTTAACTCTCCCATCAAAACCCATTCCTCTAGCCCCTTAACTTTCCCAACAAATCACATCTCTCTAGTGCTTTAATTATCCAGTTATAGGGAATCAGTCCTATTGTGAACACGCCAAATGTTTTTGCTTCAGCTGTCACTATCAACATCCTGGGGGTTACCACTGACCAGAAACTGAACTGAAAGAGCCATATAAATACTGTGGCTACAAAAGCAGGTCAGAGATTAGGAATCCTGTGATGAGTAACTCACTTCCTGACTCCCCAAAACCTGTCCACCCTCTACAAGGCACAAGTCAGGAGTGTAATGGAATACTCTCCACTTGCCTGGATGAGTGCAGCTCCCACAACACTCAAGAAGCTCAACACCATCCAGGAGACAGCAGTCTGCATGATTGGCACCTCACCCACAAACATTCACTCCCTCCACCACCGACGCACAGCAACAGCAGTGTGGACCATCTACGAGATGCACTGCAGCAACTCACCAAGGTTCCTTCAACAGCACCTTCTGAACCCTCAACCTCTACCACCTAGAAGGACAAGGGCAGCAGGCACATGGGAACACCACCGCCTGGAAATTCCCCTCCGAGTCACTCACCATCCTGACTTGGAAATATATCGGCCGTTCCTTCACTGTCGCTGGGTCAAAATCCTGGAACTCCCTCCCTAACAGCATGGTGGGTGTACCTACACCACATGGACTGCAGCAGCTCAAGAAGGCAGCTCACCACCGCCTTCTCAAGGGAAACTAGGGATGGGCAATAAATGCTGGGCCCAGCCAGCGACACCCACATCCCATGAATCAAAATGAATCAAAAAATTACACTAAGTAGATTATTCCAAACATTTATCACTCTTTACAGACAGATGTCATTTTATTTCCCCTGGTCTTACACTTCCAGCCAGTCTACAATATTTAAAGGCCTCGATTAGGTAGTCAACAGAGAACAGATAGCAGGAGCTGTTCAAAGCATTGACCTTCTATGGCTTTCTGCACTGGAACCTGCAGTGATTATAGAGGCTTTTCAGCAGGGTGCCCTCTACAAGGAATCTGGGGCCAATGTGAACCACGTATCCCCTTAACTAATCAGGTGGAATCTAGTCCCGCGACGGGTGGAGCTGGAAAATCCCTCCCCAACTTGTACCGTCAGCCAATGGGAACAACCTTCCTCTGTGCACCTTGCCTAAACCTGCCGCCATCTAGTAGGCCTCGATCCAATCTCCCCTCAACCTCCTTTCCTCCCGGGGAGGACAATCCCAGCTTCTCTAACGTTTTGGCTCAATCCCCTCGTCCCTGGAGCCGTTCTAACACTCCACTTCCCATCGGATGAGCCCCAAACCTCTCTCACCAGCCATTTTACCGATGGGTCTGCCACAAGATTACAACAACAGCTTGCACTTATATAGCACCTCCAGTGTAATAAAACATTCCAAGGCGCTTCACATGAGCATCATAACACACAGTATGGCACCGAGACCCATTAGGAGATATTAGGCCAGGTGATCGAAAGCTTGGTCAAAGAGGTAGTTTTTAAGAAGCGGCTTAAAGGAGGGAAGTGAGGTAGAGAGGCGGAAGAGGTGTAGGGAGGGCTTGGGGGTCAGGCAACTGAAGGCGCGGCCACCAATGTGCGAGCGCTTAAAATTGGAATGTTCAAGAGGCCTATACGAAAGGAGCGCAGATTATCTCCAAGGTTTGTGGGGCTGGAGGAGATTACGGAAGTAGACAGGGGCAGTGGCCGTAGAAGGATTTGAAAACAAGGGTGATGATTTTAAAAGTGAGAGACTGTTTAACCAGAAGCCAACGTAAGTCAGCGAGCACAGTGGTGATGGACAGACAGGGCTCGAGGCAAGCTATGTGTGCAGCAGAGTTTGGATGGCTCAGTTTTACAGAGGGTAGAATGTGGGAGGCTGCCTGGGAGTGCATTGGATGAGTCAAACCTGGAGATAAAGGCACAGGCGATGGTTTCAGCAGCGGAAGAGCTGAGGAAGGGTGGAAATGAGCACCCTTATGGAGGTTGAATTAGATGGTCCTAGTACAAGCATTGATGTGTGGCTGAAAGCTCATCTCAGTGTCAACTATGACACTGAGGTTGCAAACAGTCTGGTTAAGCCTCAAGCAGTTGCCAGGGAGAGCGATGGAGATGGTGGTGGGGACCAATGACAATGGCTTCAGTCTTTCCCAATGGAAAATTGGAGGGAACTTCTACTGATCCAGTACTGGGTGTCAGATAAGCCGTCTGACAATTCAGAGACAGTGAAGGGCTCAAGAAAGGTGGTAATGAGGTCGAGATAGGTGGCAGGCGGCCATTTTACAAATGTGGTCTCCCCAAAGGTAGCAGCCATTTTGCAGGATAAGAACAGCAGAATAGCTCATGACAGTGGGCACAGAAAACAATTAAAGAGATAGATGAGCAATCAGATTACGCTAGTGAAAATCCCAAACCATAAAGGGAAACAAATTATATTTCTCAGCAATAGAATGGATATAGCTGGTTTCATGTTAATTATAGGAAAGAATAATAGGTGGATTTGGAGCTGACCGGTGTTTCTACATTGCTGAAAGGGACTCGGTAATTATTGGATATTTCTTTTTCTTGTGACTAATCCTATTACATACATTGATATGTTTCATGCACAAATTTATATCACTCAGGCAGCCGGAGCGCTGTAATGAGAGCTCAGTTTCTTGAGTGCGATTAGGAATTATAGAGAGCGCTTAGATTTCTCTCACAGACTGATCCATTTCACATCGGGTCAATGGGTTGGCACTTTAGCCCCTTGTAAACGGGTGGAAACTCAGTTCTCTGTGTGACCCTCTCGTTAACTCGGATGCCATACCTCTGAGCACCGTTAATCGAGGCTTTTCGCAGCCCGACGTGAGGCCCCTACAAAAAGCCGAGTGGAACCGTCGGGGGTGGGGGGGGGAGACAGGGTGAAAATGCTGCTCTGTTGCTAATGCAAGTCAGCCATCGGTCAGAGTCCATGAGAGATAGGAGCAGGAGTCTGTCAGTACAGGCAGGCCCAGGAGTTCTCCAGTGTGGTATCGATTTCCCAGCTGCTTCTCATGAGGTTTTGGGAGGTAATAGTTTGCACATTCCTTGAGCATGTGTAGCGGGCCTGCTTGTGGCTTTGTGTGCTCAGGGAGGACCATAGAGGGGGGGGGGGTGGTTACGGCTCGGTGGATAGCGTTTCCCACCTCAGAGTCCGATGAGCTGTGGGTTCGAGCCCCCACTCAGAAGGCCGGAGCTCAGACCCCAGGCTCGCCCTCCCGCGCAGAGGGAGTGCTGCGTTGTCAGAGGTGCCGTCTTTCGGAAGGGGCATTGGGCAGAGTTTTCCGTCCCGCGCCCGACCCGAACGGGAGTGAAATAGGGGGCGATGACATCGGGTGAGCATCCCGACGTCACCACGCGCGTGAGAGGCGGCAGCGCTCCCACTGACAAATTAAGAGGCCTACTTAAGGCCCCGAAGTAATCAATTAAGTTGCATTTCTCGCCGCCCGCTCAGCCGATCGGTTGGCGGTCGAGCGAATAGGCCCGGCGGCCTTCGCATTTTTAACCAAACCTCATCCACGTGCGGGATGAGGCTTTCCAAAGCTTAACTTAAAAAACAAAATTTAAATTCCTTAACATCTTTTTTTTTTAAAACCTGTCCCTCTTCGTGTGACTGAGTCACATGTGGGGACGTGTTTGTATCATGAGTAAAATGTTTATTTTTCACTGTAAGAACCCCCTCCGCTCCCTGAGGCAGCTCTGTGCCTTCAGGGAGCTGTCAGTGCACACCCACCGCCCCCCCCCCAACCACTCCCCCCCCCAACCCCCCACCCCCCCCATTAAACTGAGGCCCCGCCAGCCTTTTCAGGAGAAGGCAACAGAGGCCACAGCGCTGTCTCAAAGAAGAGCAGGAGGCTTCACCTCAATGTCCAGAGCAGCGTTCATCCCTCAGTCACCACCGTGAACATAGATCATCTGGTGGTGGGTCACACTGCGGCTTGGGAAGCTAATCAGGATGTTGACTCAACGATGCTGGAAGACCCGCAATGTGGGGAGGTGGTAGCATAGTGGTATTGTCACTGGGCCAGTATTCCAGAGACCCAGGGTAATCCTCTGAGGACCTGGGTCCAAATCCCGCCATGGCAGATGGTGAAATGTAAATTAAAAAGTCTGGTGGTGACCCAAAAATAAACCAATTGTCTTCTGGTTCACTAATGCCCTTTAGGGAAGGAAAACTGCCACCCTTACCTGGTCTGGCCTACACGTGACTCCAGACCCACACTGGTTCTTAAATGGCCTCAGAATGAGGGGCAGTTAGGGGACGCCTACATCCAATGAATAAAGAAAAAAATGAAATAGCTAATTCGGTCACGACTGTGTGTGGAGGGTGGTGGTGTTCTCTCACAGCTGCCCTTGTATGTCTAGGTGGTGGCAGTCATGGGTTTGGGAGATGAAGCAGCCTTGGCAAGTTACCATGGTGTGCCTCTGGACAGTGCATAAAACAAAGTAGAAAAAGAACTGGAAATACGATTCGATACAACAACTGGGAAATACCTCCCACAATTATAAAAGCCCAGAGCTCATGTCCAATATGACTAAAACCATAACAGGTCACTCATTGCTGTAAGTGGGAGCTTGCAGCTCACATCTTGTTTGCTGTGTTTCCGACCTTATAACAGTGACTACGTTTCGGAATACTTTCTTGGCTATAAAACACTTCAGAATTCCCGAGATAGGGAAAGCCACGATATAGGAGATGAGGAGATTTCTCCCCCCCACCGTCTCCGAGGGCTGTTAGTGTTTGGAATTCTCTATCACACCGAGCAGTTGGAGGCTGGGTCATTGAATATACTGAAGGCTGAGTTAGACAGATTTTTGATTGACAAGGGAGTCGAGGGTTATGATGGTGTTGGGGTTGTGGGGGTGGGCAGATGTAGAGATGTAAGCAATGGGAGCTGGAGTAGGCAAATTGGTCCATCCATCTTCCTCTGCTATTCAAACAGATCATGGCTAACCATCTACCTCAATGTCACTTTCCGTTAGCCCCATATCCCCATGTCCCTTGATGTCATTAGTATCCAGAAATATATCGATCTCAGTCTTGAACATACTCAATGATTGAGCTTTCAGACCCTTCTGGGCTAGAGAATTCCAAAGATTCACCACCCTCTGACTGAAGAAATTCCCCCTTATCTCAGTCTTAAATGGCGTGAGACTGTGTCCCCTGGTTCCAGACTCCCCAGCCAGGGAAATATTCCCCAGCCCAAGCCATTCCCCAGCCAGGGAAACATCCTATCCAAACCCACCCTGTCACGACTTGCATGAAGTATGTAAGGCTTCAGTGGGATCACCTCTCATACCTTGAAATTCTAGAGAATACAGGCCCAGTCTATTTAATCCCTCCTCATAAGACAATCCCGCCGTCCCAGGGATTCATCTGCTGCACTCCCTCTAAAGCAAGTTTATCCTTCCTTAGGTAAGGAAACCAAAACCATACCCAACACACCAGTGCGGTCTCACCAAGGCTCTATACAGCTGCAGCAAGACATCTGTACTCAAATCCTCTTCTGATAAAGGCCAACATACCATTTGCCTTCTTAATTGCTTGCTGTACCTGTATGTTAGCTCTCAGTGACTCATGAACAAGGACACCTGAGTCTCTTTGAAGTTCAACACTTCCCAGCCTCTCAGCATTGAAGAAATACTCTGCATTTCTGTTTTTCCTACCAAGTGGATAACCTCACACTCACTCACATTATAGACCATCAGATGACAAAGTGGAGTTGAGACCACAACCAGGTCTTATTGAATGGCGGAGCAGGCTCAAGGGGCTGAACGGCTGACACCTAAGTCCTATGCTCTTATTCTAGTATCTAACCAGGCAGCGTAGAAGGAGGCCATTTGGCCCATCGTGCCTATGTTAGCCCTTTGAAAGGCTGACCCCCTGCTGTTTCTCTATTTGCCTTAAATCCGTGCCTTTGCTGTATAAATTTAGGCTCCTTCTTTCTCATGTCCTGAGCCAACTCTAAATGAAAGGGAATCATGTTCACTAGTTTGGAATTAAATCCAGACCAAATGAAACCTTGCGCTGATTGGTCAATACATCGGTGTTAATTTGTCGACAAACGGAAATTTGGGGCTTAATTTCGCAGAGAGCTTTGGTCTCCCCTGTGCCGGGACTAAATGGGAGCTCGGACTTGCCGGCGGAGGAACCTGCTCGGCGACTTTCTGAGAGGAGGGCCTCCCAATTGGCCGTCTCCAGGTTCAGCGTCCAATAAAGGAGGCTGGTGCCCGGGCTTCCGATGCTGCCTGACCAATCAGAGGACCAGCAGCTCCGAGGCCCCAGCAGCTCCGAGGCCCCAGCAGCTCCGAGGCCCCAGCAGCTCCGAGGCCCCAGCAGCTCCGAGGCTCCAGTAGCTCCGAGGCCCCAGCAGCTCCGAGGCCCCAGCAGGGAGAGGTGGGGAGCTGCTGAGACAGGTAGGAGACCCGATGGGGCTCAGAGGGTTGGGTTCGATTGAGAAAATAAAGAGAGATGCCCGAGGGTGAAGGATGGCACGGATTGGAGGGGAAAGCCCACTGGAGGGAGCGTAGGGGGGGGAGGGGGTGGGTCATGGAGTATCTGAATCCGAAGGTCCTGCTGAGCAACCATAGGGAGGCTGCCTCCATGAAATTGGTTGCCACCCAACACAGCGGGGGGAGGGGAAGGGGGGGGGGGGGCAGAGCCTCCCGCCACTGGCAAAGTGCCAGCCACCCCGCTTAATGCTCCCGAATAGTTAGGGTGGGAGTGGGCCGGAGCGACTTGTGGCACAGGTATCCTCTCAGAGCACGTAAGGATCCACAAGCAGGGGAAGGTAATATCAGATGCTACGGTTCATCAGGCTGTGTCACAGTGAAGGCTGCGCTATCAAGAGAGCATTTTATATGATTTCTCTATTAGAGAGAAAGCCAGAGGCATAGTGTGGTATATCAGAGGGTGTTGCAGTGAGAACTCTGCTGAAGTGAGGGCAGTTTATATGGTCTGTCTGTTGTGAGACAGAGCCAGAAGCACTGAATGATAGATCAGATGCTGACCTACATCAGAGTCTACTGCACTGAAGGTGCAACATGTCCAGATACAGTGGAAAGTAACCAATGCTGACTCTGTAACTTCAAAGCGCTGATGGCAAAGGCTGCATCTCGCCCTGGAAATGACAGGCTGCTTTTGTCTTGTGACACCGCTCCGAAATAATGCTTTCCATTCTTTAAAGAGCCCAACTGTGAGATGACAGTCTCCGGCTCGGCCTGACAGTAAATAACCTGGCCTGTAACACAGCACCAGCTCAGAGCGGAACAAACAAATGCCGGCCAACCCCCCCTACCTCTCGGGCAGTCGGACAACTTGACACCACACGAGGAGATTTATTACCGCGAACGCCTGACCAGCACAGCGCAAGAGCTGTTTTACATTGCAGAAGTCATCCTCCTGCTTTACTGTCATTGACCCAGGAAGGGTCCGGTCACTATACAGCACCTCCCTCCCGATAAATTAAATCAGCAAACAGCTGATTCCAGATAAATGATCCCATCGTGATTCCAATAAACCAGACCAATTCCTTTCCACTGTTATCCTACGGAATTCCAGGGGATCAAGCCCCCTTCCCACTCTCACTCACGGTAGAGAATCCTAATGGATCAAGCCACATTTACATTCACGCCAGTAGTAAGGACTTCTGATCCATGACTAAGGCACTCCCCACTGATTTGACTTTTACTGCCTGATGAGATCACTAAATACAGGCGGTGCGCTGCCAAAATTCACTCTGTGTCCACAACACACATCTTGGAAGCTAATCTCTGCTGTGTAAGATGTGTGCTGCTCTTGGATTTAATTAAATAGCTGGATGAATGATCGACTTGGCTGGAATACAAGGAGATACAACTGTGCCCTAGCTGCATGGCACTTACAGAAGCTCAAGTGTTAACAATTTTTGGCAGACTTGCTTCGGGATCCTCAAGTTCAACAGTTTAATTATTCCTGTTAAACAATTTCTACAAAAAAAGAACTTGTATTTCTATTGGGTCGTTATAAGCCTCAGGGTGTCCAAAAGCACTTAGTCAGTCAGCAGAGTGCGTTTGAAGTGCAGTCATTGTGGTGACGTAGCAAACGTGGCATCCAGTTTGTACAAAGCAAGATCCCACAAACAGCAATGTGACAATGACCAGATAATCTGTTTCTTAGCAATGTTGGTTGAGGGATAAATGTTGGCCAGGACACCAGGGGGAAGTTCCCCTGCTCTTCCTTGCACAGTGCTGTGGGCTCTTTCACATCGTCGCCAGGGCTTGGTTTAACGTCTTGTCTTAAATTTGGCAGCTTCCTCAGTGCTGCGTCCCTCAGTGCTGCATCCCTCAGTGCTGCGCTCCCTCAGTGCAGCGCTCCCTCAGTGCAGCGCTCCCTCAGTGCTGCACTCCCTCAGTGTAGTGCTCCTTCAGTGCTGCGCTCCCTCAGTGCTGCGCTCCCTCAGTGCTGCGTCCCTCAGTGCTGTGCTTCCGCAGTGCTGCGTCCCTCAGTGCTGCACTCCCTCAGTGCTGCACTCCCTCAGTGCTGTGTCCCTCACTGCTGCACTCCCTCACTGCTGCACTCCCTCAGTGCAGCGCTCCCTCAGTGCTGTGTCCCTCAGTGCTGCGCTTCCTCAGTGCCACAGTCCCTCAGTACTGCGTCCCTCAATGCTGCACTTCCTCAGTGCTACATCCCTCAGTGCTGCGTCCCTCAGTGCTGCGTCCCTCAGTGCTACAGTCCCTCAGTGCTGCGTCCCTCAGTGCTACAGTCCCTCAGTGTAGCACTCCCTCAGTGCTGCGTCCCTCAGTGCTACAGTCCCTCAGTGTAACACTCCCTCAATGCTGCGTCCCTCAGTGCTGCGTCCCTCAGAGCTACAGTCCCTCAGAGCTACAGTCCCTCAGAGCTACAGTCCCTCAGTGCTGCATCCCTCAGAGCTACAGTCCCTCAGTGCTGCATCCCTCAGAGCTACAGTCCCTCAGTGCTGCGTCCCTCAGAGCTACAGTCCCTCAGTGCTGCACTCCGAGTGTCAGACCTGATCTTGTATTCAGGTTTCTGCAGTGGGACTTGGACCCCCAGCTGCCTGACTTGGATGAGTGTGCACTCCTCTCAGAGCCACAGCTCACACCTAGATTCATCCTCGTTGGGCTTATCCATTTGGTATTCCAAATGGAGGGTATAACAATAAATTTTATACACTGCATATTGCTGAGAGTTCCAAAGGACGAAAACTTCCATATTCACTCTCATTATATGGAATTCTGCTAGACTGATCCTCCAACTCCCCAGTTTTCTTCCATTGTACTGATCCTAAATATATTGCACTGCTTCCCAATCACTCCTGTTGGACAGAATCCGAATATTTCATTCCGCTTCCCATTCACTCCCATTGTATGGGACGCTAATGATTCAAACTCCTTCCCCATATCAAAGCCACTCACATCGTCTGGGGAACCTGACTCAAGTGAGTCGACTGATTTAACATCATCGACATTACGCTGCCCTGGGCCAAACAACAATGCGGGTGACTCTTAACCGCCCTCTGACACGAGCGAGCTAGACACTCAGTTCAGGGGCAATTAGGGACGGGCAACAAACGCTGGTCTTGCCAGCGACGCCCACAACCCATGTAAGAATAAATAAACAAACAAACAGTCACCCAGCCCCAAGCTCCATGTGAGAAAGCACGTGCGTGTGTTGGACATTGATTTCAGGCAAGGCTGTGATGCCCCCACAGTGGAATAGTCCACCCCCCGCCCTACTGTCCGGGGGTCCACATACGGCAGGCGGTGGCTCACGACACTGAACGAGGCCCCAGAAAAAACCGGGGGATTTGGATCAAAAGTAAAGGAAGCAGCTATGGAGTCTGGGGTGGGAGGGGTGGAATTAAATAGTTAATGAAAGCCCAGAAAGGCAGTGGCAAATGCAAAGGTTTTTAAATTGAATCCCGAGTGTTCCTTCAGTTCCATAAGGTGGAGAGTCACGGCCTTTAGCATGTTGCATCAGGGTCACCTTACAGGCATCAGTCCAACACAGTCGTTGGTGCAGCGAGGGAGGCAGGTCCCCTTTTCTATATCCCAAAACCTTGGGCCTCTTTTGCAAAAACGCAGGCTATTGTGAATAATTGCTCTCACAATCCAGCAGCTGTTTGACTGAGATTACAGTTCGAGGGGGTGACATCATCCACTGCAAAGCAGCTTTGCAAGCCAAGGGAACCTCACTTGGCCGGACCGGAGCTCTGAAACCTGGTGCCAATCACTGAGATTCTCCCGGCTCTGTTCACAATTAAGTCCGGGCTCCGGCGATCGGAAGGGCTGAAAGTAACCGTGGATTGGCTGTGGCGGGAACATAGGGGGGGCGGGACTTTACCGCCCTGCCGCAGGCAGGGGGAGGGGTCTTTAAAACGCGGCAAGCCGGTCAGATGTCCATTCACTTCGGCGAGGCCCTAAAATCCCGCCCGTGGTGTTTTAGCCTGAAACACCGAGTATATTTAAGAGCGAGATAGATAGGTTCTTGATTGGTAAAGGGGATCAAAGGTGATGGGGAGAAGGCGGGAGAATGGGGTTGAGAAACTTATCAGCCATGATTAAATGGTGGAGCAGATTCGATGGGCTGAATGGTCTAATTTCTGCTCCTATGTCTTATGGTTTTACGGTCTTAGACCAAAACACCTTTTTGTTTTTTTTCTAAATGAACATAAAATTCTGTCACGGTTTATTACATATTAAAATAAAAGTGTTAAATTAGCAAATCGTGTTCCAGTGTAACTCGATACATCGCTGCAATTGTCAGTTGGTTGGTCAGCGGACAGTTACTTGAAGGATGATCAAGGACACTTAATTCAAATACAAGCATCACCAATTAGATTTTATGGGCGTTTGTCTGTTTAGCACCTAGTTAAATTCAAAAGGCTGTGGTTTCCAGGCCGAGGGCATTTGTCAACCTGAGCTATCCCCCTCAGTAAGTTTTAGATCGCCCCCTCTGAGATCGACCTTAGGTTTAGCCAACACGTGAACGATCGTGAGATAAAGGCATAATCACGTTTAAAAATTAATTATAGCATTGCTTCGGTGCACGAGCTGCAAACTATTCCCTTTTTTAAACTGCTTGAGGAGCTGGGCAACCTGAACAACCCACTGTAAAACAATACACTTTAGGATTTCCCTTCGTCAGGTATCCGATTATTATGTTGCACATTTGCTTCGGAGGTAAGAGTTTAACCAGGGTCTGGTGCGGTGTAACTGCCTGCCCAAAGGAACAAGCAGTGGTAGAAGGGGAAAGAAATAATTGCAAGGTACAATCTATTTAAAAAGTAGCTCTGTCCTCCCTGTGTACAGCGATTTGAGCTTGGCATCGGAACAAATAGAATCACTGTCAAAAGGAGATGGTGTAATTTGAAACAAGAGAGGCAAAGCTACCCAGAGTAAAAAAGTGCAAGAAACCAAGAGACTAAAAAAAGGTACCACTGATATTTCCAAACAAACACATAAATCAGTCGTGACATTTATCAGCCACTATTTTTACGCAGGGATTAACACATCCTAAATAGCAAGACTTGCATTATGACTGCGCCATTCTTGTTCCCCAGGACATCCCACATCATTTTAAAGGCGACAAAATGTATTTTTTTTTCCTGAAGTGTAGTCGCTGATGTATTGTGGGAAACATGGTGGCCAACCTACGCACAGCAAGCTCCCACAAACAGAAAGAGGGGTGGGGGTGGTGAATGGCCAGATTAGTCTGCCTGGACAAGTACTGGTCCACAGCGCTGGGAAGAACATTCCCCCTGCTCTTCTTGGAATAGAGCCACAGGGTCTTCTGCATCAGAACCCGAGGGACAGACAGGGCCTCAGCTTAATGTCTGATACTAAAATGAAGGAGGGAGGAATGTTACGTGAAAGTGTCCAGAGAGCGTCTGCTCTCATCACTAGCATTGTATTGTTCGCTTATCTTTAAACCTCGTCTGCTATAGCTCAGTTTTTGTTTTAAAATTCATTTACAGGCAGTGGGCATCGCTGGCTAACCCAGCATTTACTGCCCATCTCAAACTGCCCTTGTTCTGAGGGCATTTAAAGAGTCAACCCCATTGCTGTGGGTCTGGAGTCACATGTAGGCCAGACCGGGTAAGGAGGGCAGATTTCCCTCCCTGAAGGGGCATTAGTGAACCAGGTGGGTTTGTACAACAATCGACAACGACTTCATGATTATAATCAGATCTTTAATTCCAGGTTTTGAAATGGCTGAGCAAGCCACTCAGTCCAGGGGAAGTTAGGGACGGGCAGCCATTGCTGGCCTTGCCAGTGAGGCCCAGATCTCAAGGAAGAATGAAAAAAATCTCTTCTTGTCTGGAACCCTAAATGAATCAAACTCCCTTCTCATTCCCTTTTATTTGAAGAATTACGTGGGAACAACTCTCTTCCTATCTCGAATTAAATAGCCTGTCAGATGGACCAATCTCATCCCCATTCACTCCCGGTGTACAAAACAGACCAAGCTCTAGCTGTTCATTTCTGCTTCGCAGACAGATGGGATGTTCATTCTCTCTCTCTCTCTGTCTCTCTCTCCCCTTCTGTTTTTTATAAACTCATTCACGGGATGTGGGCGTCGCTGGCTGGGCCCAGCATTTATTGCCCATCCCTAATTGCCCCTTGAGAAGGTGGTGGGTGAGCTGCCTTCTTGAGCCGCTGCAGTCCATGTGGTGTAGGTACACCCACCGTGCTGTTAGGGAGGGAGCTCCAAGATTTTGACCCTTTTTGTACGAAATGATTTTGGCCTATCTCAGCCAGTTCCTAACATTAAGGAACCCACAGCCTGGGGCCTACTGGTAAATTGGCAGCACCATTCAGAGAACCCGCAGAGGGGTGAGTGCGCACGGCCAGGAAGTCTCGCGTTTATATAGCGCCATTCACAACTCACCCCCACCCCGCAGCCGGTTACCCACCTGCACAGGTGCAGCCACTATTGAAATGCAGGAAAACACAGCGGCCGACTCGTGCACAGCAAGATCCCACGAGACAACGCTGAGCTAAAGGGCAGGGGGTGTTTTTTCCAGTCGGGCGTGCGCTCTGAGGTCACCGCGCGGTCCCCGTGATTGTTCGTTCAGCGGGTGTGCGCGCGGGAGTCGGCTGCGTTCCCACCGAGAGGTAAACGGCCCGTTAAAGCCCATTCACAAAGTAATCCAGCCCTCACGGTTGTCGGGCAGGCGAAAGGGACAAGCGGCCTACGCGTATTTTAGACCTCTTCCACGGGCGGGAGGAGGTTTCCTGCAGCTTTTATCCATTAAATAAAGAAACGGTTGATGAAATATAAAAATATGTCCCCTCTCTTGTGACACAGTCGCACGAGGGGACGCGTTCAATTAAATTTTTAATCCACTTACTTAATAATTTCAGAAGCGCTGCAATCTACCCGAAGCAGCTCGGTGCCTCAGTGAGACCGGCCCTGACTCTCCCTCCTCCACCCCCCCCCTCCCCTCTCCTCCCCCCCCTCGCCCTCACAGGTAGCGCTGAGCGCCACGGCTCACACCTCACGCTGGCTGGGCCTTAACCGGCCCGCCTGCCTAAAATGGCGGCGAACGGGCCGATCGCGCCCGCTGTCCGAGAAGATTCGGGCCGATGTCTTTCACTGGGAGCGACTGAGAGATAATCCTGGGGCGGGGCACCAGGAAAACCCCTCCGCTCCCTTTCAAACCGCCCCACGGAATCTTTTTACAGCCGCGAGAGAAAGGGGGATGGGTTCGCCCGAAAAGTAGCTCTTCCAGGCACGCCCTCCCCGGTAATGGCGCCTGCGGCACCCTGCAGTGCGTTTTACTACTCGAAAGGCGCTATACAAATGCAAGTGGTTGCCGTTGTAGTAAGAGCCGCCGTGCTGGGACCGAGTCGGGGGTGGGGGGGGGGCAAGTCGTTTACTCATGATCTAACTCCACGCGGTGGCGTTGGCCGTGGGTGTGTGACCATCGACGTGTCCCCCCCCCCCACCCCCTCACCCCCCCACCCCCCCCCCCCCCCCCCCCCCCCCCCACACCCGGACAATACATCCCTCGTGCAAACGCAAAAACCTGCAGATTCGGGAAAAGCGAAATCAAAACGGGAGGCGCCGGGAAACACCCGGGAGCTAGCAGCGTCCATGGATAAGGAAAGGGAAGTCAGCAAGTGGGGCTGATGAGGGGGGGGGGCCATTGGCCTGAAACATCGAGTGGAATTTGACCGGCTCGCTGCCGGGGGTGGGGGTTGCGAGGGAGGGGCCAGTTCAGTAGCGGGCAGCTGCGCCAGGACAGCTTCCTAATGTAGTCCTGCTGCCGGTGGGGTGGGGAGGTTGGGGGGGGGGGGGGGTTTCCCCCAGTGGGGCGGGGGTGGATCAGGCTGGACGTTGGGCAGCCAATTGACGTAATGAACGGCCTTAATGAGCCCCTTCTTTACAGGCCCTCCACCACACAGCTTCCTGGAGGGGGTATCCCTGCGGAGCCCCCAAGTGAGCAGTCAGAGCCTCGGGCCCCATGACCCACAGAGCTGGGGGGTGGGGGGATCAGGCACGAGAACGAAACAAAGCCCCCGCCAGCGCCCGCCACAACTCCCCCAGAAGGGGTTCGCCCTGCGGTGGGTGGGTGAGGACTCACCCCCTCCTCCACCCATCGACCATCGCCATCCTTAACGTCAACTCTCCCGGGTGCCTCCATCTTGAGGTAACCCTGAGGCCTCCAGCCTGCCTAGGACTGAATCGGGTTGCCAACCCTCCCCAGGATTGGCCTGGAGTCTCCCAGGAACTGAACATCCACATCCAGGGCACCGCTGTGGGCAACCCTGGAGAGAAATCATCGGGATGTTGAAAGAGATTGTGTTTTTCTGGTCATTTTCTTCGAACATTTCTCTTTACCAGATATTAAAGTATTGAAAATGTCGGGGGGGGGGGGGGTGGATGGGGGGAGAAGGCTGATTGGCTGAACGGTCAAGCATCATCCAATGGGGCAATGAGTCTTCCTGCTCTCCAATTGGCTTAGGAAGGCCGTACGTCACAAGGATGGACCTGTTGGCCGATGAGCGGCTGGAGCGTGAGGGCGAGTCACGTGACAGGGCCTCGGGGAATACAATTTAATCGCAGTTGGCGATGCTGCTTCTGACGCTTCAGAGCTGCCAGACCCCCCCTGACTGGGCCTATAGCGTAGCGAGCCCACCCTCTGTCCTTAACCGGTTGGCAGACACGGAGGTAGCCAAACAGGAGGCCGCCTCCCGGGGACTCGCTGAGCTGGTCCCACCGCCGGCAAGTGCGAGCTCGCACCCACCCCCCCCCCCCCCCACCCCTCAGCCTCATTCCGTTCTGACACCAGGGTCCCAAGGCCCGAGGTAAGTCCAGCCCGTTAACGCACTTTATTTTCACCGACGCTGCCTGATCTGCTGAGTATTTGCAGCAATTCTGGTTTCATTATCTCCCTCACCTTGATGGGCTAAACCTAAAAGAATTGCAAAGCCGTGACATTTTCTCCGGCCTAAGAAGGCAATTTTTGTCCTGAACGTACAGTTCCTCTCTACCTTGGGGGGGTGGGGGGGGGGTGGAATGAATCATTTTTCAATATAAGTGTCCAGATTAGAGAGCTGCTTCACTCGAGCGATCAACCTCCCCTCCCCCACCACTGTCCCCCGCTGCTGTGCCATTCACGCCTAATTACTCCGCAGCGAGGCTGCAGAACAGAACCCAACTTTCCCCATCTCACGTTTTATTATTTCTTAAGAGAAAAATCCCAGTTGCTATCACAAATTGGATGAAGGGGTGGTAGAGAAACAGGAGCAGGGCAAGGTCCCGGAATGCTAACTCGGCATAGGATTGTCACAGGTTTCCCCTAATTTGTTCATGGGAGAGCCCAGCATTTATTGCCCATCCCTAGCTGCCCTTGTTCAGAGGGCATTTAAGAGTCACATGTAGGCCAGGCCAGGGTCCGCTATGACATGTAGGCCAGACCAGGTCAAGGACGGCAGATTTCCTTCCCTAAAGGGTATTAATGAATCAGATGGGCTTCCTCTGACAAATCTGGCAATGCTTTTGTGGTCATTAATTCCAGATTTTTATTGAATTCAAATTCGAACCCGAGTCCCCAGAACTTTACCTTGGGTCCCTGGAATACTAGCCCAGCGACAATACTCCATATGCAACCCCCCACTGCATTACCTGCGTTCCTGATTTTAATTTCTCTACCTGTGCTTTCAGCCAACTGAGCCCCAAGCTTCCCGAAATCTCTCTGCCTCTCTCTCTCCTCCTCAAAAACCACCTCTTTGACCAAACGTTTGGTCTCCTCTCCTAATATCTGCTTAAGTGAGAGTTTTGTCTGACAGAGCTCCGGTGAAGAACCTTGTGACATTTTACTACGTTAAAGGCGCTATATAAATGAAAGTTGTTGCTGGACAAGCTATCTGAGTGCACATTGAGAGGCTTCTACCATTTCACCTGATGCCATCGACAACGTCACTGTGGCCCAGGCGAAGGGAACGCTCGGGATTTTCCTGCCAAATCTCCGGGGGGACTACCTGGGAATATTCCTGAGCTCGGGAACCAGGAACCATGTGGTGCAAATCCTGCCGGTCGTGGCCAATCACGTGTGGCCATGGTTTGTCTCCCCTCGATTCTTAGTGGAAGGGCTTTGGCCGAATGCAAATGAGCGGGGTCGATGCTTCCGTCCATTCAGAGTCAGAGGGGGATTCCAGGACATAACATTTAGGGTCCACACAGAGCAGAGAGAGACCCCCCCCCGAGGCTGCCAGTTAACTCACACCTGCTGACTAGACTCAACCCCACGAGTAGAAAGTGATCCAAACTGACTTCAGCTCTCACACGCCAAAGTGGGCACAAAGGTCAAAGTTAGAAGGTTGTGGGTTCAAGCCCCACTCAAGACACTGGAAGATGTGTCAGTATCTTGAATATCATTGCACCGTCTGCCTTGGCCATGTTGAAATGTCTGTAATGTTCACTGATTGTGTCAAAGCAGCTCATGATCTATGTGGAAAACTTGAGTATGATTGCACTTTTTGTGACTAGAAAACATGGGAGCAGAAGTAGGCCATTCGGCACATCCAGTCCGCTCCACCATTCAACGAGATCGTGGTTGATTTTATAATCCTCAACTCCACTTTCCTGCCTTTTCCCTATAAGCCTTGATCCCTTTACTGATTAAAAATCTAGCCTTGAATATACTTAATGACCCAGCCTCTACAGACCTCTGCGGTAAAGAATTCCACAGATTGACTTCCCTCTGAGAGACGAAATTCCTCCTCATCTCTGTTTTAAATGGGTGACCCCTTACTCTGAGATTATACCTCCTGGTCCTAGACTCTCCCACAAGAGGAAACAGCCTCTCAGCATCTACCCTGTCAAGCCCCCTAAGAATCTCATATGTTCCCATAAGGTTGAGGGCCATTCTGAAATGTTTTGTAAGGTTCTTTCAGACATTTTATGAATAAAGTATATTTCTCTGAAAGAAACCACGATACTGGAGGACATAACCTAAGCTGCAACTCTCACTGCAGTGCTGAGGGGGTGCTGCACTGTCAGAGCTGCCATCTTTCGGATGAGATGTTAAATGGAGGTCCCGCTGCCTTCGGGGTTCGTGGAAGACCCGCTGTTTGAAAAGCAGGGGTGTTCTGCCCCGATGTGCCCCCCCCCCCCCCACCCTACCCCACCCCCGCACCGCCCCCCCCCACACCCCCCGCACCCCTGGACAATATTTACCCCTCAGCAGACACGACTGAGACAAATCACCCTGGCCGTTGCCTCATTTCTGTCCGTGGGATCTTGCTGTGCACAAACTGGCCAGCGTGTTCCCGACGTCGTGACGGCGGACCTCGCTTCGGGAGGGCTCCGCTGGTTGCGAAGCCCTCTGGGATGTCAGGAGAGGCGCTGCTCTGACTCGAAATTCGACTCGCGTGCAAGGGATAGCAGCAGTATCGAGTCGCACCCACCCCACCCTCCCCACTCTGGGTAGGGGGAGAAGGATTCCCACCGCCCCCACCCCCCACCCCCACCCAATCCCCGTCACAAGGCTCTCTGATACAACTTGCGCGCTACCCCCAGCAAGTAGACCCCCCCCCCCGCCCCCCCAACCGGCTCCACGAGCCGGGCCTGACTCTCAGCTTTCGCCACATCGCTGGCCCTCCAAGCTGCGTTCTGCTTCTGCATCTGGTTCCAATAGCGTCACTCCAATCAAACGTGAAAACAATAAATCAAAATGAAATCAAACGTAAAAAGTGGGGCGAGCGGGCAATGGCGAAAATGGTTCCGAGTCTCAGTCCGAGGGGGACGTGTGTTTCTCATTAGGCTTAATTGCCCAGCTCTTTGCAACTCCCGGCCAGATGACAGGATTATTGAAGGTTTGAATTATTCTTCAGCAGGTCCACTTAGAGCAGCAGCTGCTATCGGCTTTCCTCTCCCGTTGTCAACCTACAGCTGCATTTCAGCTGAATGCGAGAAAGGCCCCCTGTAGCCTCCTTTGCGGAGTTTGGGGCCTTGCAGCCCCCCCAGTGTCGAGGAGCAGGCTTCCTTTCCAGAGGATTCCGAACAGCCAGATGAGGCTCTTCACAGTGAGTCAGCTTCACCTGCTCTTCCACTCCCGCTCTCTTGTTCACCACCACCACCCCCCCACCACCCTGCTCCTGCACCCCCCTCTACTACCACACCCCCCCCACCTCCCCCATCTCACTCCCCCTCATAGGAACATAGGGTTTAGGAGCAGGAGTAGGCCCTTCGAGCCTGCTCTGCCATTCAATATGTTCGTGGCTGATCTGGTAGTGGTCTCAACTCCCGTCTGCCCCGTCACCCAAAACCCTTGACTCCCTTGTCTGTCAAAAATCTGCCTAACTCTGCCCTGAGTAAATTCCAGCCTCCACTGTTCTCAGGAAGAGAATGCCACAGACTAGCGACCCTCGGGGGAAAAGAAATATTCTCCTCGCCTTGGTCTTAACAGGGAAGCCTCTTACTCTTAAACTGTGTCCCCCGGTTCTAGTCTCTCGCACAAGTAGAAACACCCTGACAATCCAGGGGAAGTTAGTGTAAACCCCTCACAGCATCTAGGTGATGTCTCAAGGGCTGAATGGTGAGCAAGACATCTTTCGCCTCTGGGATCTCTGTCCGTATCCATTCCAGACGGATCGGAGCCACACCAGGATTTCATGTCAACTTTCTTTGGACAGTCGCAAGTCGGTGATGGCCGCGTGCAGGAAGCTGGTTTGACAAGCCACGTGATCAGCTGCCAAGTGGACAGCAAGATCCAATAACATAGGCCAGATCTGAATCTCCAATGGGTAAATGCTGCTTGCTTGTGGGAGCTTGCTGTGCACATGTTGGTCACTGTGTTTCCTACATTACAACAGTGACTACACTTCAAAAGTGCTTCAA
Organism: Isurus oxyrinchus; assembly: GCA_026770705.1. Taxonomy (NCBI): domain Eukaryota; kingdom Metazoa; phylum Chordata; class Chondrichthyes; order Lamniformes; family Lamnidae; genus Isurus; species Isurus oxyrinchus. The sequence goes on from JANJGN010000031.1 coordinate 8,662,283, forward strand.
TGGTTTTGTTGGGATGTAAGTGGTGGAGTGGTAAATGTCATTGGACTAGTAACCCAGAAACACAGACTAATACCATAGGGGACATGGGTTCAAATCCCTCATGCAGCAGCTGGTGGAATTTAAATTCAATTAATTGTCATGAAGCTATTAATGTAGATAATATTATTGGAAAATATTTTTCTTTTAAAACAGAGGTTTAGTATGTGGGTTGTCTTAATTAGATTAAAGCCAGCTAGTCTGGGTGCTTTGATGTGTACTAGTTCTGAGATGTAAGAGAGGTAGAGTGTATTTGCACTTTTGAATAGAGCATTCAAGAAGTGGGGTGAAATCTAGCACCTAGCTGGCAGAGACCAAGCAATATGTTTATATTGCGAATAAAATTAGTACTATGGAAGGGGTTTGATTGTTAAAAGAGGTTGGTGATACAATGAGAATTTACATTCAATGGGCTGTGCTGGATATAACTGATAGCAGTTTTGTGTGTGTGTGGGCAGAGGCAATGTGAGCTCAAAGCAGCTGTAGGCCCCCAACTGGCTCCACAGGAACTAAAGTGAAAATAACCTCACTTTGAATTCATAAGGTGAAAATGCTTTGCATGGTGTCTGGTTAAGTCAATGAGTTGCCTTAATAGAGATTAGGAATTTGTAAGAAGTTTAATATGTTGTCACTTAATAAACTGTTTCATTTAGTTGAATATAAAACCTCTCGAGAACTGATGGTCTGATTCCTGAATTTAGAGTTGTATCTCAAGCATACAACTTAAGAATATAGGTTATGACAGTTGTTTAAAGTTTCCCCTCTGGGCATTTTTAACTTTACCAACTGCTGTGTCATAACATAATAAAATCTGACCATGAAATTATCATCAACTGTTGTAAAGACCCACCAGGTTCATCAATGTCCTTCAGGGAAGGAAACCAGCTGTCTTCACCTGGTTTTTAAAATTCATTCATGGGCATTTATTTGTTCAGAGGGCATTTAAGCATCAACCACGTTGTTTTTGTGATGGATTTGGAGTCAGCCCAGATTTCCTTCCCTAAAGGGAATTAGTGAACCAGATGGGTTTTAACACTTGACAATGGTTTCATGGCTATCATGATTTCCAGGTTTTTATTGAATTCAGATTTCACCTTGGTGGGATTTGAACCCCAGTCCTCAGAGCATTACCCTAGGTCTCCGGATTACTAGTCCAGTGACAACACCCACGACGCCATTATCTCCCTGTAACTTAACCTAGTCTGGCCTACATGTGACTCCAGACCCACAGTGATGTGTTTGGCTCTTAACTGCCCCTCTGAAATGGCTGACCAAGCCTCTCAGTTCAAGGGCAGTTAGGGATGGGCAACAAATGCTGGCCTTGCCAGCGACACCCACATCCCACGACAGAATAAAAAAAGAACTGCTTTGGCACGTTCTGAGGAGGTGAAAGGCGCTATATAAATACAAGTTCTGTCTTTCTTTTAATGCTGAAATGCACCTCTTGCAGGGGCCACGGCTCACTGGGAATACCAGATAAGGGAAGTGGGGGGAGGAGGGGGGGACTATCGACGTAACTCACCGGACGGGGAAACGGGCTGGATCTGTTTGGAGTTAATCACTGGGCAATAGGTTCTCTGGTGTTCTGCAGCAGCTCATTCTCAACCTCCCTGTGTGCCCATCCCCTGCCCTCCCCCAACCCACCCCCCTGCCCCTGCCCCCCAGCAACCACCACTCGCGGTCAACGGTTTATGTCTTAATGGGCACCTTGAAGGAGGAGAGAGAGGTGGAGAGGTTTAGGGAGGGAATTCTGGAGCTTGGGACGCTGCAGGCCGCTGAGGGTGAGCCAATGGCGGAGGGATTAAAATGGAGGGGTGCGCAAGGGGGCAGAGTTAGGGAGTAGGCACAGAGATCTCCGGGAGTTGCAGGGCTGGAGGGGATTGCAGAGTGAGGGGAGGGTGAGGTCATTTGAAAAACGAGGCCGAGAATTTTAAAATCGAGGTGCCACTGGAGCTCAGCCGGCACAGAGGTAAATGGGGCTCGGAGTAAGCAGTGTTTTGGGAGAGCTAAAGTTCGATAACATTTCGTGAGCTAACAGTAATTCGTGATGGGTTGTGGGATCTTGCTGTGCGTAAAAGGGACCCCGAAGTTGCTAATTAGCCCCAGTTCATTGTGTGTGAGCCACTGCGAAAAGCTTCTGGGACCCCCCCCCCCACCCCCACCCCCCACCCCACCCCCCCCCACCCCCTAATGTGACGCTGCAGTCTGGGGTGAAAATTGTTCCTTTCCAGATTCACACGTTACTGAAGAGGTAATAAACTGGCCGGCCCATAAGAGGACTGACTCACCCTTTGGGTTTGCACGCGTTGGGACTCTGCTAACTCCTCTGATCGGATAGTTAAGAGAGTTTCTGTGAATTTGATGCTAAAGCAGCTTTTTTTCTGGAGAATTTTGTCCGTCTTCTTCTACCCACTGGCTCCACCTAGGTAAGTGGGGGGGGGGGGGGGCGGAATTACAGGCACCCATAAGACCATAACCATAAGACGTAGAAGCAGAAGTAGGCCATTCGGCCCATCGACTCTTCTCCGCCATTCAATGAGATCATGCCTGACCTGAGAATCCTCAACTCCACTTTCCTGCCCCTATCCCCATAATGATTCCCTTACTGATTAAAAATCTGTCTATTTCAGTCTTGAATATACCTAGCGACCCAGCCGCTACCGCCCCCTGGGATAAAGAATTCCACAGATTCACCACCCCCTGAGAAAAGAAATTCCTTCTCATCTCTGTAGTCCTCTAGGACCTGATCCATAGACACACGCACACATAAAAAGCATTGGTTATTCGACTGTGGAGGCATCGCCTGATCCTGACTCACATCTCCACCCACTCCCCCGCACGCCCGGCACCCACACTCTCAACCCCCTGACTTTGGTAAAACAGCTTCGGTGGAGAGTGAGGAGTCCAAGCCAAGACCAGCCTGGTCCTTAAAAAAGCACTGTCATTTTCCACAGGTTGTTCTCCCGCCCTGTCACTGGGGTGTCACGCGAGAGGAAAGGGCCATCCCTCAGCCTACCTGACCCACCAGGCCCCCAGTCAGTTTCTCCCCCTCTCTCATGAGACTAAGCAAGAGGCGAAATCCAGTCCTTCAGAAGTCGGGGAGTGAACGATAATGAAAGGAGTGAGCTCGCCACTGGAGGGTTAGTTCCTGTTAAGCACAGCAGCAGATGCAACAGCCTGTCACTCAGTGTGTGGGCCATGTAAACCCATGGGCTATTTGAAAAATTAATACATTTGTTGTAACCATAATCTTTGACTTCAAATACAGCAGCAAAACACAGTGACACCGTTTTCAGTCAGTACAAAGTAAAAAGCCAAGGGCTATTTACGAGAAAAAGCAACATTGCAAATCTAGCTCTATCGCTGCCTGTTTGAGGGAGCCTGTTCCATTCCGGTGTGCGCTGGTAAAGATAGTGATGTCCCTCCGCAAAAAGCATAAGGGAAGGTCCAAGGCTCCCTGTGCAAGAAGCTACGAGACAACTCAACAACTTTCTGTCCATGTGTAAAACTGGCGATGAGGATTGGCTGGCAGAGTTAGCACTCCCAGTAACAGAAATAAACACTGGGCGGGCTATCTAATGGGTGATTCACAATGCCAGCTCTAAATTGGGGGCGCCAACCCTCCAAAATTGCCTGGGAGTCTCCAGGAATTGACAATTAGTCTCCAGGTTATTGCTTTAAGCAGCACGTGGAAGAGAAAATAACTACAGGGGCATTAAAAAATACACACACATATATAAATATGCATTCAAATGTACAAATCAATATATATTCAAATGTATAAAAAATATATATATAAATATATATATATATATATATATATATACATACTAGCCCAGTGACAACACCACTAAATATATATACATATATATTCAAATGTACAAATAAATATATAAACAAATATATATATATATAAATATATATCTATATCTATATTTATATATATATATATAAAAAATATATATATATAGATTTAGTGGTATTGTCACTGGACCAGTATTCCAGGGACCCAGGGTAATTCTCTGGGAACCTGTGTCCGAACCCCACCACAGATGGTGAAATTTGAATTCAATAAAAAATCTGGAATTAAAGTCTAATGATGACCATGAAACTATCGTCGATTGTCTTAAAAACCCATCAGCTTCACTAATGTCCTTTAGGGAAGGAAATCTGCCGGCCTTACCCGGTCTGGTCCACATGTGACTCCAGACCCACAGCTATGGGGTTGACTCTTAAATGACCTCTGAAATGGCCACTCAGTTCTCCAGGGCAAATTAAGGATGGGCGATAAATGCTGGCCCAGCCAGCGATACACACATCTCGTGAACGACTAAAAACTTAAATACGCACAGCTATAAAAGTATTTTCTTTGGTCATTATTGATAAAGTTGAGGAAAATAGGCTGTTTGACTGACAGTCAAGGATCATCCAATCAGGTAATGGAGAACCTGCTCGCTGTCCAATTGGGAATGGCAAGGCGAGAATGGACATGCCGGGAATGTCGGGGGTGGGGCTGTTGGAGGAAATGTGATGATTGCCTCCAGGGATGTGTCCAAACAGAGTTGGCAAGTTTAGCTTCACATTGTTTAGTCTACTGCTGCCCAGGCTGATGAGATCAGAAGACAAGAGAGGTTAAATCAGGTTGTACACAGAACACAGAGGTTAAGGATTCAAGTCAGATTTGTAATTTTTTTTCTGTTCAGGACTGGTTGCCTCCTCCCTTCTTCTCTAGGCCGCCTGCGTTCACACATGCCCAGAGGTGAGAGCTGGCAAAATTGTTCCCAGGCTTTCCCATGTCTGTGTTCAGCAGGAGAGGCGTACGAGGAAATCCTCTAATCCCTCCAAACCCTCTCCCAGCACATTGTTAAAAGGAGCTGAAATGACTATCCCTGGTTAAATGCTAAACTTACTCTGTATCTAACCCCGTGCTGTACCTGTCCTGGGAAAGTTTGATGGGGACAGTATAGAGGGAGCTTTACTCTGTATCTAACCCCGTGCTGTACCTGCCCTGGGAGTGTTTGATGGGGACAGTGTAGAGGGAGCTTTACTCTGTATCTAACCCCGTGCTGTACCTGTCCTGGAAGTGTTTGATGGGGGCAGTGTAGAGGGAGTTTTACTCTGAATCTAACCCTGTGCTGTACTTGTCCTGGAAGTGTTTGATGGGGACAGTGTAGAGGGAGCTTTACTCTGAATCTAACCCTGTGCTGTACCTGTCCTGGGAGTGTTTGATGGGGACAGTGTAGAAGGAGCTTTACTCTGTATCTAACCCCGTGCTGTACCTGTCCTGGGAGTGTTTGATGGGGACAGTGTAGAGGGACCCTTACTCTGTATCTAACCCTATGCTGTACCTGCCCTGGGAGTGTTTGATGGGGACAGTGTAGAGGGAGCTTTACTCTGTATCTAACCCCGTGCTGTACCTGCCCTGGGAGTGTTTGATGGGGACAGTGTAGAGGGAGCTTTACTCTGTATCTAACCCTGTGCTGTACCTGCCCTGGGAGTGTTTGATGGGGACAGTGTAGAGGGAGCTTTACTCTGTATCTAACCCCGTGCTGTACCTGCCCTAGGGAGGCTCCAGCAGGAGAGAGGCTGTAATGGTGGGCCTCTCTTAGGTTATTGAACACTTTTATAAATACATAAAAATACATTTCTTGCAGACATGGTAGTAAAGCCAGTGCTCACAATGAAAGAAATCCTGATGGCTGTCGAAATATTTCAGACACGTGTATTTTGCTAATACCCGGAAATGAGGTGATGGGGAGAACGTGATGTTTAATTAGTCTGCTCCAAGTCTCATAACAATTTCACAGTTTACAAGAAGCCCAAGTTATTCGCCATTGGGAACAGACTCACTCTGTTCCCCCCTCGGGACAGTTTGAAGACCAAGAATCACCTTCTGCAAATTAAATATGGAGATTTGTGTTTAGATTTTCCCATTGCCTGTGAATACATCTTTATGAATAAAACATTTATTATATAGCCCAAAGCCTCAGTTCCCCAAAACAAGATGTAGAACTTGGCAATGATGTTCAAAGGCACTTTATGGCTGGTATACCTGGCTGCTTCTAAACAGTGAGTGGTTTTTAAACTTCCTCATCTAACACTTAAGAGCAGAGATTTTTGTTTTTTGAATTATTAGTTTAGTGTCTATGTTTAGGATTTAATTTTATGACGAAAGACATCAGCAAAAGACTGTCAAAACAATTTCTTGCTGAGCGGAGCCCTAGAGAGATGAGACCAGAGACATAAATAAACTTCCCGGAGAATGAGACGGGAAGTGTGAGGAGTAACTGGCAGCTTCTTGGCATCTGTCGATTGTTGACAGATTCAGCGGACTGTGGGTTATAACCGGGTGATTAACAGTGGAGTGTCAGCCTCCCATTCTGGGCACTCTGCTTCAGGAAGGACATCGTGCCGTTGGTGGGGGGGGGGCAGTGCTGTGCGGATTCACCGGGAAGATACCTGGGATGGAAAGGGTTAAATCGAGAGGAAGGCCGCCTAGTCTAAGCCTGTATTTGTGAAGTATAGAAGGTGAATGAATTGAGGTGTTCAAAATCATGAAAGGGAAGTTGATCATTTCTCTCTTTCCTTTGCTCCACAACAGTCCAGTACAGATGGGAATACCTTTCCGAGCTCGTTCAGAGCTGATGCCTAGAAGCACTTCACACAAAGGCTCATTGGAACTCTCACCTCCTGCAAAAGCTACTGAGATTGGGGATCAATTGAACATTTCCAAACTGAGGTTAAGATGTTTCCTTGCTCGGTAACGGGATTAAAGGATCTGGACTAAGGCAGGTAAAAAGGAGCGGAGGTGCAGATCTAACCCAAGCGGTGGACTCGGCTCGAGTCGCTTCTGTGTCTCCGGGCGGAATCTTCCGTTCTGAATCTGAAGTTCGGTGGCGGGGGCCCCGGGGGTGGGGGGTGGGGGTTGGGGGTATGGGGGTGGGGGGGGGTGGTGCAGGAAGGCTGGCCACGGGCAATCTGGCACAGGCCAGCTCGCTTCCTGAGCGTCTGGTGGATGTCACGGTGGGAGCTGGGCAGGAAGTTGCCATCTCCATCGACTCCATCGATACCAAGTCGGAGTGGGTGATACTGATGGACCTCCTGCAGCCAGAGCCGGGGAGGGGGGGGGGGGGGGGGGGGGGGGCAGGAGGGGGGTGGTACAGGGCATTGCAGCGGTCTCCAACAGTGTCCACTGAGGCTAGAACATCCTTTTTTTCCGCCCGCTACCGCACTTAGCGTGAATCTGGGACCATTCCACCCAATATTTCAGTCAGCGAGTGGTCAATCGATGCAGCAGGATCCCAAGGGAGATGACGGAGGCCGTTAACATTGATTCACTCAAATGCAAATTTGATAAGACGTCTTTCAGAAAACAACGTTAGGAGCCAGTGCATGAGGATTTTGACCCGTGACATGTGGTGAGTGTCGCGTGCTTGAGAGACACAGGTGACATTGGACCTACGCTTCCCAAAGCTCTCTGAAATGGACCATTCTCCTCACCTCATGCCTGGGTCTGTTGGAGACACATTCATGCAGGTTGATAGTTATGTTTGGTCAACAACGGCATTATTATCGTATTACAGGACAAGCAGGATGCGAGAAATGAATGAGATGATCTTTATTAGCCCAGAAGTTCCCTTGTACTTAAGAGGGCTTGACAGCAGGAACTATTGAATACTGGCTTCCATGGAAACATAGAAAAATAGGAGCAGGAGTAGGCCATTCAGCCCTTCGAGCCTGTTCCAGCCATTCAATGTGATCATGGTTGATCCTCTATCTCAACACCGTACTCCCGCTCTTTCCCCATACCCCTTGGCGATTTTAGAGTCTAGAAATCTACCTATTTCCACCTGAGATATATTCAGTGACTTGACCTCCACAGCCTTCTGTGGTAGAGAATTAATTCCACAGGTTCATTACCCTCTGAGCGAAGACATTTCTCCTCAGCTGAGTGATAAATGGCCTAGCCCGTACCCTATTCACAAAGCTGACCAATTCTAATGGCCCCATTGCTCTTTTTCTAGGCACCAGCTCCAGTTGGTGGAGTCTAGGAAACTCTACTGACAGCGTCCAGTTGGGTGAATACCTGGCACCCCATTCAAATGGCCCAGGTGCCCCCAGCAGATTGAATCCTGGAACCCACTCCCACCAAGAGGCTGGAGACCTCAAGACCATAAGACCATGAGACATAGGAGCAGAAATTAGGCCATTCAGCCCATCGAGTCTGCTCCGCCATTCAATCATGGCTGATAAGTTTCTCAACCCCATTCTCCCGCCTTCTCCCCGTAACCTTTCAAGCTGTTAAGGTTTCGGGGTGTTACAAATGTGGGGGCTGCAGTTTATGGGGGTGAGGGGTGTATTGCTGACCCCCTTCCCTCCCCACCCAAATACAAAAGAGTATTCTAAACTGACCCACTTATAAAAAAGAAGCCACCTCTCAGGGGTAACACACCATTGGTGGCCTAAAGGAGCAGAGAGCGGACTTCCCACCCTCAGCACAAGGAAGTCCCACCCACTCAAGAGCTGCCGGCTGATCCGATTGGCTGGTGGCTCCAGCGGTGCCAGCAGTGCCAGCGGTGCCAGGCTCAGCGGCGGGCGCTGCAAGGCAGCCCCGGGGTGAAGAACGACGGATCCCAGACTGAGGTAATTCCCCACCTTTTAGGCGGGAAGGGATCAGGTGCCCTCGGTGGTTGGGGGAGGGGACAGGGTGGCAGGGGGAAGGAGAGTGGGGTGAGGAAGAGAGGCCAGCGGGGGGTGGGGGGCAGGGACAGCTTTTGGAGCCCTCCTGAGTAGGGAGGCACAAAGATGGGATGCCCCCAGTGCATACAGGGCGCTCCCCCAACCCCCACCAAAGGATGCACACACCCTCCCTTCTTGCTCTCTCCTCCCAGGTGATGAAGAAGCGGACATCCCTCTCTGATACGCCTGCCCGTGCCAAACGTGTTATGGGGTGTGGGCAGCATAATATGTGGGACAACTGGCTTTGTTAACAAGCCCAACTGCCCATTCATGATTCTTTTCCAAAATGGCGGCCGGGCTGCTGACTTCCGCCCCCACCTGCCCACCATCGGGCTGGGGGGGGGGGGGGGTGGGTAAGTAGTGGCTAGCCACCCGTCTTATTGCCTCCCCACCCCCACACCCCACTGAAAACATACCCAGTGGCAGGCTGTAAAACCCAGCCCATGAGGTTTGTCAGATCGTTATGTTTTGGGACTGTGTCTTTAAGGGTAAAATGGAGCAGTGGAGGAGGTCATGTGACCTGACCTGACTTCTGTCTGACCACAAGCCTCAGTAGTTTGGTTGTTAAAGGTTAGTAGAGGGGCCTTGTATTGAGGTAGAGATGCAAATTAGCTATCCTTTTAGACCCCAAACTCCATTCCATCTTGACATTAAATAGACAGTTTAAAGTAATACCATTTACAAAAACAGACATTCCTATATAAAACTTTATTTTACAGGTGCAAGATATTCACACCTGTAAACAGTGACTAGGGCAGCTCTGCTGACAGTGGATCGGCTGTTGGTCTCCAAGTCACAGGGAGGTGTAAGGACTGTCAGGTTTTATAAATGCTTATATTTTAAACTATTTAACTTCAAGATAGAATGGAGTTGTGGGTCTGAAGCATAGCTAATTAGCATTTCTACATTGATACAAGGCCCATGTGATTAACATTGCCATGGAAATGTGCTTTGGGAAGGGAGAGGTCCATTGTAGGATTGGGCTGCTGGTCCTTCCCAAAAGATCCCCAAATCTCACAGACACAGCCAGTCTGCAAGAATCTGAAAGAGGTAAAGAGACAGACAGAAAGAGAGAGAGAGAGAGAGAAAGACATGTAGATTTTCAGCGACAGAAAGAGAGAGACAGACACAGAGATTCAGAGACAGAGAAAGATAAATAGAGAGAGAGAGTGAGATAGAGAGAGATAGAGAGAGAGAGAGTGAGAGAGAGAGAGAATTGGTCCTGCACCTAAAGTAGAGAAAATGCTGGCCCTGACCACACAAAATGTGGGTGGAACCTTGCGCTCAGATTGAAGAGACCGAGCTTATGAAGGTTTAAATGAGACAGGAAGATTCTCCTAGCTTGGCTCGAGGGAAGAATCCCCAGCACATCCCTCACTGTTAAAGTTAGTTCCAGGACTAGGAGTTGCCCAGCTGGGAAAAGAAAAGAAAGGAAGTAAGTCTTCAGGAGCCAAGCATCACACTGGACTGTTTCCTGGACAATGAAGCGTCCACTTAAAGGACAGAATAAAGTGGAACCATGGAGGGCGATTTTCTGTCAATGTAAAACTTAAACGGGGGATTTTTTCTGCAGTTTGAAATATAAGTTGCCTATTGGATAGTGTTTAGACACTGTTGTTTTTAGTATGTTTATTACAGTAAAAGTCTTAAAACAGGAAATCTTGTCATGTGATCCTTGCTGTGAGTCACTGGAAATTCAAATATCTTTCTAAAGGTCATCAGTCTCTACAGGGATCATAGCAATGGGTAGCAAAAGACTTGCATTCATGTAGCGCCTTTCATGAGCTCAGGATGTTGCGAAGAGCTTCAAAGCCAAGGAAGTACTCTGACGTGCAGTCACTGTTGTAATGTAGGAAATGCAGCAGCCAAGTTAGGCACAGCAAGATTCCACAGTCAGCAATGTGAGAAATGTCTAGATAATCTCTCTTTTTTAGTAATGACACCTTCAATCAGTGCCGCACTGCCCTGGAACTGCACTGAGCTGTCGTTGGTGCCTGGATTATGTGCTCCGGGACTGACACTGCAGCGTGTGACAGCTCCCTTCAAGCAAGGCACAGATTGGAATCGTGACGCTTGGCAGAACGTTAATACTTTAAATAAACTCTGCATCACCGGCCGGCAGCGATTCTGTCTCAGTGTCGACATACTGAGTCCCATGCTTATCTGTGACTACCCTTGATGATGTGAAAGATGCAATTAGACCATCACAGGATGCTTGGTGTGTAAGTGTGAGAAAATATTTTTACTCCTGGGTGAGAAACATGGAGCTTGCGAGCGTTGAAGTCATGAGGAAAACGTCAAAGTCTCCTCTTGGGGCTGCAGTTCCTCACTCAGTATTCCCAGCGAGGAGATAGTGGGGAGAGGGGGACAGGCAGCTGCCATTTTGTATGGTGCACTTGGAACAATAAAGGATGAATTTCCTCTCACTACCCAGCTAGACCCACGGGTGTGTTAACCTTTCGCTGAAGAGATTTTTTTTTAAATTATTAGCCGCGTGTCCATCTTTAGGATCTAATTTTATGACAAAAGACATCAGCAAAGAACAGTCAAAACAACTTCTTGCTGAGCGGGACCCTGGAGAGACGAGTCCGGAGACATAAATAAACCTCCCGGATCTGGTGGAGAATCAGACGAGGAGTAACTGGCAGCTTCTTGGCATCTGTCGACTGTCGAGAGACTCATCGCAGTGCCGTAACCAGGTCATTAACAGTGCGGTGTCAGTCCCCCTGTTCTGGGCAGTCTGCTTCAGGAAGGATGTACTGGCGTTTGAGCTGGTGAAGTGCAGAGATTCACCAGAACGGTCCCGCGGGGGTAAAAGGGTTAAATTAGGAGGAAGGTCGTGTCTAGATCAGCCTTTCATTCCTTGGGGGTTTTAGAAGATTAAGGGGCGAATAAATTATTGATTATCAAGGCAGTTGATTGGGGGGGGGCGGGGGGGGGGGGGAGGTCACACGAAACTATTTCCTCTTGTGAGGGGAGGCCACCGGAGACGTGATGTATTGAGAAAATTCCCTCCCTCCCCTTCCTACCCACTGAAAGTGTATAACGGCAGTCAACCAATTTCAGTCTAAGGAATATTTTCCTTTATTCTTTCACAGGATGTGGGTATCGCTGTGGGTGTCACTGGCAAGGCCAACATTTGTTGCCCATCCCTAATTGCCCTTGAACCGAGTGGCTTGCCGGGCCATTTTCATTTATTTATTTATCTGTTCCTGGGATGTGGGCGTCGCTGGCCAGGTCAGCGTTAATTGCCTTATTCAGAGGGCATTTCACAGTCAACCCCATTGCTGTGGGTCTGAAGTCACATGTAGGCCAGACTGGGTAAAGGTGGCAGATTTCCGTCCCTAAAGGGGCATTAGTGACCCAGGTGGGGCTTTACAACAACCACTGATGGTTGTCATGGTCACCGTGACGGAGACGAGCTTATAATTCCAGGTTCATTAATTGAGTTTAAATTCCACCCACGTTTTGAACCCATGACCACAGAGCATTAGCCTGGGCCTCTGGATTACCAGCCCAGTGACATTACAGCGATGCCACCGTCTCCCCACATTTCTAGCTCCAAAGAATATTGGCAGCAAAGGTTGTGATGTGCTGCCCGCAGCTTTTCCAGGCATAAAAAGAGGGACATATAACACCGAGCTAGCACTGCGAAGGGCCTGCACTGCTATCGGCCTCGCCGCTAAATCCGCAGGCCTCAGGCATTAGGCACTAACACCAGCTGGGGAGCCCCTCCGGCTAGCCCTGCCACTGCCCAGGTAGCTTTACTTATTTATTTTGTTTTAAAATCTGTGAAGCCGATAAGGGCAAGGTTACTCGTCTCATCAATAACCCTGGACACACCTCACGAGCTTGCAGTAAAAGTCAAGTATGAGAACTTCAAGGCAACATTGCATCTGCTGCTTTTCAACAGGCTCCTGAACAAGGCAATTCCTAATGTGGGCTCAGTGTGTTAATGTGTGTTAAACCTGTTAACTCAATCCCAGAAGCAATGTTGAGACTCAGTGGCAGTTTGATTAACTCCAGAACTCAAAGTAAGCCACACCTTACTGTACCTTCATGTCATGTTCCAACTGAACACTCAAACAAGACCTAAAAGCTTTTATCAGATTAAGTCAAAAAATACAAACATTATGTAGCTGCAATATAAACAAGGAGGGCGAAGAACTCCCGAGGTACAATACACTGCACATCACTTCCTCAGCATCTCCCCACTAACGCGCTCCCTCGCTAGCTCAGCACCATAGCACCACACCGCTACACCTTATCACCATTTCACCACCACATGACTTCACCGCCACCCCACCATCTCTGGACTTGAAGAAATTTGTGACGGCAGTGTCATTGGGCACCATGTTGGTCTGGCTGCACATGGCAGAACTCTCAGTTTACCTGTACAGGTGAGGGGTACAGCTATACACAGTACTGATCCATACAGGTGAGGGGTACAGCTATACACAGTACTGACCCATACAGGTGAGGGGTACAGCTATACACAGTACTGACCTGTACAGGTGAGAGGTACTGCTATACACAGTACTGACCCATACAGGTGAGAGGTACAGCTATACACAGTACTGACCCATACAGGTAAGAGGTACAGCTATACACAGTACTGACCCATATAGGTGAGAGGTACAGCTATACACAGTACTGACCTGTACAGGTGAGGGGTACAGCTATACACAGTACTGACCCATACAGGTAAGAGGTACAGCTATACACAGTACTGACCCATATAGGTGAGAGATACAGCTATACACAGTACTGACCTGTACAGGTGAGGGGTACAGCTATAAACAGTACTGACCTGTATAGGTGAGATGTACAGCTATACACAGTACTGACCTGTACAGGTGAGAGGTACAGCTATACACAGTGCTGACCCATTCAGGTGAGAGGTACAGCTTTACACAGTACTGACCCATACAGGTGAGAGGTACAGTTATACACAGTACTGACCTATGTAGGAGAGAGTTACAGCTATACCCAGTGCTGAGTTGTGTAGGTGAGTGGTACAGCTATACTCAGTACTGACCTATATAGGTGAGAGTTACAGCTATACCCAGTACTGAGTTTGTAGGTGAGAGGTACAGCTATACACTGTACTGACCGGTACAGGTGAGGGGTACAGCTATACCCAGTGCTGACCTATATAGGTGAGAGTTACAGCCATATACAGTTCTGGCTTGCAGAGGTAAGAGGCACAGGCATACACAATGCTGACCTGTACAGGTGAGGGGGTATAGGCACACACAGTGCCAACCTACATGGTTCATGGGTACAGGCATACATGGTGCTGACTTGTACCAGTGAGGAGTACAGGCGTACACAGTGCTGAGTTGTAAGGAGCTCTCCTTAATATTAAGGACGCTCTGAGAGTGGAGGTATGATGTGGCGTCTTTGACCTCTAGGACCAGAGCAATGCTGCCGAGATGTTCGAGGTGGTCCGCCCTGTAATGTGGGGCGTATTCGGAACACCAGTAACCGAGGCACCGAAACCTCCGCTGCCCGGCATCTACAACATCAGCGGTGAGACATAGATGGGCATCCCAGTGAAAACTGCCCCGGGTGCACACACAGGCTTTCACTTGGCCAAAGGGAACTTACAGCTGTTAAACGAGAGACATTTCATCTTTTCCGCCCTCCGTTTCTAATCCCATTAGCATTTCCTCCTCACCATAATAGCCTGAGGTAGAGAAGAGAAAGAAACTCGAAGGAAGGATGGTGAGGTCTTTCCTGTGTGTGCCAGGCCCAAGCTGATCTGCCTCTGAGCGGAGGCCATTTCTAAAACCGCCCGAAACACACAGAGCAACATAAAAAATACCTCAATGCAGCTGAAAGCCGCGGACCCCGACAACCGGGCAGTGTGACGAGGCATCGTTTGCAGGGTTGGGCGGAGCAGGGTCTCCGTGAGAAGGCCCCAGGCTCTGGGAGAGGGAGAGTCCAATAGCCGCTATAGAGAAAAGGCCTCACATCCCTCGGCAGCTGCTCCCTCCTTAAACCATAACCAAGGCCTAAATTTTCCAGTTCTGCCCGCCGTGGGGAATCGCCGTGGGGAATCGCCGTGGGCGGGACAGGGAATTTGACGGACCAGCGAAAGGTCTGTTGAATTCGGGCGGGAGTTTGCGGCCCTGTGGCTGTTTGGGGCCGGAAAATCCCACCCCAAAACTCTTTCTCCTCCAGGCTGTCCCAGGTCGATGCCCCTCACCCACACCCGGGAAAGGTGGGGAGGCGTGCTTCCTCCGTCTTTTCATGCTCAGAGAGGACGGAATTTCCCCTGGTATCGCCGTGAACTCTGCACAACCCGTCTGCTGCGCACAAGTCAAATGGTATCCTTGATTACCAAGAAGAGGGAATAGGGTGTCAGGGTAGGGGAGCGGGGTAGGGACACAGGCTATTGAATCATTGCTCTTTGTGGGGTCTTGCTGTGTACAAACTGGCTGCCCTGCTTCCTGCCTTCACAACAGCCACCGTGCTCCAAGAAGTTCCTCATCGGCCGTAAAGTGCTTTGGGATGTCCCGAGGTCCTGAAAGGCGCTATAGGAATGCAAGCGCTGTCGTTGCAGCCCTTAGTTCGTACCAGGGTTTGAGGTGGTCAGATTGAGAAGACAGTTCGGCTCAGCATTCGGGCAAACATCCTGGGGAAGTCCGAGAGAGGGCCACTCAGACAATTCTCGCTCTGTCGAAGTTCTTAAGATAGAATTGGTCCGGGCAGGTCACTTATTTGTGCTAGGGGAGGGCAACAGTGGGGGTGAGGTGGGCTGCAGAACAGGGCCAAGGGAGGGGGTAGGGTTGAGTGTAAAATGCAAAAACCAAGAGTTGGGTTTGATGCCAAGAAGCCTTTCGTGGCCGCCAACTCTAGAGAAGATCCACAAAGCACACAGAGAGCTGCCGGGAGGTGAGGGGGCCTCAGGATACCGAGCTGCTTGGTTTCTGAGATGGATCTGACTGTTGAAAGAAAGGTTTGTATTTATCCAGCTCCCTTCATAAAGCCAGGATTGGAGCATAGGAGCAGGAGTAGGCCATTCAGCCCATTGAACCTGCTCCGCCATTCAGCTAGATCATGGCTGATCATCTACCCAATGCCATTCTCCCCATACTATCTCCATACCCCTTGATAGATAGAAACTAGGAGCAGGAGTAGGCCATTCAGCCCTTCGAGCCTGCTCCGCCATTCAATAAGATCATGGCTGATCATCTACCTCAACATCATTTTCCCCACTATCCCCATACTCCTTAATGTCATTAGCATCCAGAAATCTATCGATCTCTGTCTTGAACATGCTTAATGATTGAGCCTCCACAACCCTCTGGGGTAGAGAATTCCAAAGATTCATCACCCTCTGGCTGAAGAAATTCCCCCTCCTCTCAGTCCTAAACGGCCTGCCCCCCCTTACATCCTGAGATTGCATTCCCCCAGTCCTCAACGCCTCCCCCCCAACCCAGGGGAAACATCCTATCAACATCTACCCCCTGTCACACCCTCTAAGAATGTTGTTAAGTTTCAACGAGATCACCTCTCATTCTTCGAAACTGCAGAGAATACAGGCCTAGTCTCCTCAATCTCACCTCATGGGACAGTCCTGTCGTCCCATGATCAGTCTGGGGAACCTCTGCTGCGCTCCGTCTATGGCAAGTATATCCTTCCTTGGGTAAGGAGACCAAAACTGCACACAATACTCCAGAGGTGGTCCCACATACAATTGCGATACAATCTATACAATTGCTAATTCCAAAGCATTCCCAGCCAATGAAATCGTTTCAGTGTTGAAATTTTGAATGCTTGTAATGTAGGGAGCACAGCAGGCAATTTCAGCACAGCAAGATCCCACAAACAGTAATATAATAATGACCAAACCGCCTGGTTTAGTGACGTGGGCCTCAATTCCCCTGCTGCTCCTCCTCAAGGCAGTGCCTCCACAGGATCTTTCACATGGCCCTGAGGGTGGGGGGCGCAAATAGTGCCTTCCTTGGCTTAATAAGTCATCTGGAAGGCAGCCTCGCCGGCAATGCGGCACCCCCTCAGTCCTGCGCGGCAGAGCATCAGTCTGGATTTTGCGCTCAAGTCCCTGGAGTGGGATTTAATCCCACACCCTTGTGTCATAGAGACAAGCAGCCACTGACAGAGCCAGCGTGGACTCCTGTGCAGTCCCTGCTCATATAAAGCTTCCATTCTCTGCCTCTGGTCTGCGTTGGCTCAGACAATCTCAGTTGGCATCAGAGTAAGAGCACCCGAGGTTGCTGAACGAGGGGGAAGGAATTCAGCCGGTGTTGCTTCCCTCAATGACCGCACCCTGGAGCTCCTTGCTCCAGGCTTTCAAGAGGACAGGGGCTGATTCGATGGCGATGCACTACGTAGCCGAATGGCCAGCCGACCCTGGGCTCACCCATAAAAGTGGCGATGTCAGGAGGCCTCAAGGAGCTACAAGTACCCAGGGAGTGAGGTGAGGAGGACATTTGGCAGCGGGGGTGGGGGGCGGTGGGGTGTGGTGGTTGCAGGGGGGGTGGGGGTGGTGGGGAAATGTCCTCTTAAGCCGAGGCTTGTCTGTCCTCGCTGTGGGTGTGAAAGATTTCATTGTGCATTGGGAGGACTAGCAGCCAACATCTATACCTCAACCTGCTAAATATTGATTTAAACAGGTCATATGGTCTTTATCTCATTGCTGTTTGTGGGAGCTTGCTGTGTGTTCCTAATTACAGGAGTGACAATTGAAAAATGCTTCATTGGCTATAAAGTAATGGGGGGGGGGCGGGGGGGAGATGGAGGCGTAGTGGTGATGTCATTGGAGCTGAGGCCCAGGCTAATGCTCTGGGGACATGGGTTCAAATCCCACCATGGCAGCTGGTGGAAATTAAGTTTAGTGAATCTGGAATATAAAGCTAGTCTCAGTAACGGTGACCATGAACCTATTATCGATTGTCATAAAAACCCATCTGGTTCACTAGTGTCCTTTAAGAAAGGAAATCTGCCATCCTTACCCGGTCTGACCTACACGTGACTCCAGACCGGACGGGGTTGACTCTTAACTACCCTCTGGAATGGCCGAGCAAGCCACTCAGTTTGGGGGAAATTAGGGATGGGCAACAAATGTTGGCCTTGGCAGGGACCCCCAACTCCCATGCAAGAATGAGAGAAAAGTTGCTAAGGTGCTATACAAATGCAAATCTTTTGACTTTTGTCTGGCAACTTCAGTAAACTGTGACTGTCAGCTCCCCACAGCAGAGCTGGGAACACAATACGTTTATTAAAGTTGATTAATATAATAATTATCCCTGCAGCTGGGGATTATTTATGTAAAATTTCCGAGTAAATAGTCTCCTGTGTATTCAAGTGTGTAAATATACCTACCATCACCACTTTACTTAATTGATAATTAATATTCATTTCAATCAACTGTTTGAATATATTTTCAATGATGAATCTTCCTGCCATGAAATATATATATATATATATGTATATGGCACATTTCATCTACACAGAAGTTTGAGTCTCTCATACCTTAAGTTTCATATGTCAATATGTCAAAAATATGAAAACCAGTCAGTTATTTTGTCTTACCTGGACTTGGAAATTTACAGCCAGTTAGCAATCTTTAAACTTCCCTCGCAATTGAACTCCAAGTGACCTCAAGATGGAGGCATGGAAGGCTATTAGACTGGGGCAGGGCAGCTCGGACTCAGTTGCACCTTTACACCCAGAGTGACAGACGTGTAGTCTTTCTCTACCCCAGGATGTCCCATATTGCTTTACAGAGAGTTAAGTTTAGCCACTGTTGTGATTTAGGAATCACAGAAGCCAATTTATAACTAGCAAGGTCACACAAAGAGCAATGTGATAATGGCCAGGTAATCTGCTTCTAAGGTATTGGTTGAGGCATAAGTATTGGCCAAGGCACTGGAGAGAATTTCCCTGTTATTCTTCCCATAGTACGATGGGATCTTTTCTATCCAACTGAGAAGGCAGACAGGGCCTCAGTTCAACATCTCATCCCAAAAGACAGCGCCTCTGACAGTGCAGCACTCCCTCAGAGCTGCAGCAGGGTGTCAGCCTTGATTTTGTGCTCAAGTCTCTGGAGTTGGACTCCAACCCGCAAACTTACAACTTGGAAGTATGTAGGGTTGCCAACTGGAGTCCAACATATGCCTGGAGGCGTCATCACATGACCTGCCCCCACATTCTCACCATTGGTCCTTCCTAGCAGCGCCCGCCTTCCCGCAGCCAATCCTAAAGCCAATTATTAGCTGATTTATTGCCTGATCGGATGATACGTGGCTGTCAGTGAAACAGCCTGTCTTCCCCACCGTCGATGATTTTCTCACAGCCAGCGCAAACGCAAATACAATTTTTAAAATGCCCCCTATGGTTTTTGTCCTGCAGCTCCGCCTTCAATTCCTGGAGGTTCCAGGTCAATCCTGGAGGATTGGCAACCCTAGAAGCATGAGTGCAAGCCACTGAGCCTTGCCGTGTCATGTGGTGTAATGTGATGCGGGGCGACCTTGAGCTAGGATTGAAACGGGGGCAGATTATCGGCTTGCCACCCTGGCATACAACTGTCGTTACTGATTCTGTGCCTGTTGTGGGAAGCTCATATTTTTATTTTCAGAGAGATCAACGGAAAACCGGGCGGTTCCTTGCAACACCTTTTACACCCGGACACAAAGTCGGGAATGCATCTTCCTGTTCCACAAAAAAAACCCGAACAGGTTTAGCCATTTGGTAACACAGAACTTGCGCTTTGCTGAAAAGGGACGCCCTGTCAAAGCTTTTCCTCTTGCACTCATGTGGTTTGAATTTGAACAAATGCTTGGCAGTTAACTGTTCCCTGGTGCATTCTTCATGGTAACGCCTCTACCAATCAGAATCCACTTGCCAAACAATCAGCACTCTCTTCCCATGCAGTATCAATTGTTGTTCCCTTTACTATTGGCATTCCTGCGATCTGTCCTGATGAGTGCAAGCTGAAAAGTTTTGACAGCATGTCTCTTTTCTAGGTTTGTGCCTTAAGGCTAAAAGCTAGAAGCAAAGTACAGGAAGTCATGGCTTTGGCAGGCCAGTTCTACAGGGCTCATACGTAACAGCGATTCGGGATCATTAACTCTTTTAAAGATTACAATCTTCAACCTACCTGACCTGTGACCATGAGACAGCCCAAGAGTTCTGGGCCCCTCTCTGTGCCCCGGCTAAAAACACAGGCCCTCAACCGAAGTTATTTCATGACCTAACCAGGGAAAGGTTAGTGCCTGACCTTATAAGACAAGCTCCGGATCCAGGCGGGTGGGTTTAGGGGATGGGTGTGGGGGCTTATTCAGTACCAGCCACGGAAGGGTTCAACTTGCTCTGGTCTAGGTAATCTCGGCTGTTTGCGGGATCGCACTGTGCACCCGAAGGCTGTAATGTTTGCATACACAACAAAGTGAGTCATTATAATGAGACGGGAGTGATGAGATGTGGCAGCAACATTATTGCTCCTCTTGTCCCTCAGTGGGGACACAAATCAAGAACAGAAATCACTCAGCACGTTGAGCGGACACATGTTACCATCCAGCACGATTTCTGATTTCGTTTTTAATTTCGCTTCTCAGGATTTTGTTCTGTTATTTACAGTTCTGTTCAATATATTGAACTGGGTTTAAGCACATTTATTAAAAAAAAGAAGCCAGTTATAAATACGCACCGATATTTGAATGCAGTGATGCATTGCGGACGCTGGGAGATTAAGCTTTTTGCAAACATTTCATTATATTCTCTTTAAGGACACATTCGGGCCTTTCTCTCACAGATCAGTGTGCCATTAGTCCGTTGAATTCGCTGTCACTCTCTCTCTCTCTCTCTCCCCATAAGCCGTGTATTCAATCAATAGAAGCAGTGAGCTATTGGCTGGGATTTTCCAGCCCTGGAGTGTGTGGGACCCACAGCCCAGCCAAAAGCCCATTGACTTCCTGTGGGAGCGGACGATCCCGGCAGTGGTTGGGTGGGGGGGGGGGGGGGGGGGGGGGGGGGGGGAGATTGGGGGGTGGGGGGTGGGGGGGTGTGGGGGTTGGAAATCCCGCCCTTTGTCCCATATCACTCGTAACTCCTTCCTCACTTCCTAACGACAGCCCCCTTCGACGCAACCAAACCCTCCAACTTGGCAGCGCTCGATCGTTTATCAGGTCGAGGGCCTTGGGATGAAAAGCAAAATACTGCGGACGCTGGAAATCTGAAACAAAGACCCAGAAGGTGCTGGGAAAAGAAACTCAGCAGGTCTGGCAGCATCTGTGGAGAGAGAGAGAGAGAGAGAGAGAGAGAGAGACACACACACACAGAGTTAACATTTTGAGTCCGTGCAGCCCCTCATCAGAGCGGACTCAAAACGTTAACATCGTTTTCCTCTCTCCACAGATGCTGTCAGGCCTGACGTTCTTGGGATCCTGCTGTGTAAAAAAATGGCCTCTGCTGCTTACCTGTTCTGACCGGCTCATTCCCTGTGAAACGCTCGGGGCTCTTCCCAGGGCCTACGAAATAACTCGGCTGAAATTCAATTCGGCCTGTTTGTTCGTGCCCTCTCTGCTTATCTATGCCACCAAGATAACGACGCTAACTGCCTGCTCGTTCATGTCATGCTGACGGGAACGATCATCGTGTTTGCCTACATAGCAACAGTCACTGCCCTCCCCAGGGGGCTCCAACGCACAAGCAGTTCGAGATTCTCCCTGAAGGCGTGAGGCGATACACATCGGACAGTTTTGCTCCCTGAGCGAGCCGGCTCCATCGCCTCTCCAATTCCACCGTGAAAATCACCAGGCACGCGACACCCTAAACGTCGCCTCCAGTGGAGCAAAAATGCAGACCCCTCCCCCCCCAACCCCCGCCCCCCCCCCCACCCACCCAACTCACCAGTCGGAGAGTGAGTCTCGGCCGCTCCCCTAACTCGCCTACACCGCCTCCGAAAGGTGGCCAAAAGGACCAAGGCCCAGGGAAACATCACCCACCCGCTCACCAGCACACGCTGAGCTGCAAACAGTACCCGCCCCCATCCCCCGCCCCTGCCCGTGGCGTAGCTCTGGCCCTTCTTACCCTTATGGGCTTCCAGTCGTCAGACCGAACTCACTGACGCACCACTTCCCACTCAGGGGATGAGGATAACCTCTTGGGGCTCTGGGGTCAACTCCAGCTGCGCAGTCGCCAACCCTTGCAAGTATTGCCCTCTCCCCCTCCCCATTCGCCGGGACGCAGTGACACGCAGAGACATAAGCCGGAGTGGCACCAACTTCCGGCCTCCCCATCCATCCATAGAAACCCCAACCTCCCCAGCTCAGCACGTGGCTTCTACGGAAACCCACCCCTCTGGATATGAATCGAACACCTCCAACTCCACAAACCTCAGGGGAGGCGATGGCACAGTGGTATTGTCACTGGGCTAGGATTCCAGAGACCGGAGGTGGGGGGGTAATTGTTCTGGTGTGGGGGGTGGGGGGGGGTCTGCTTTCAATCCCACCGCGGCAGGTAGTGAAATTTGCAATTGTAAAATTTTGATTTGATTTTTATTTGCTTCAGGAAACCTCATCTCCGCCCGTGGATGAGGTTTCCTAAAAAAAGTGGGAAGGCCGCTTGGCCATTTCACCTGGGCCCCCCGCCAACCGTTGGGGCCTCTTAGTTGTCGGCGGGCGGACGCGCTGCCGACTCCGGCACGCGCCCGCCTAACGAAATATCGCGGGATTGCGCGACGATGTTGGGCCGCTCGCCCGATGGTCATCGCCTGTCATTTTACACTCGGCCGGTTTGCGCCCATGCAGCCCCCCACCCCCCCCCACCTCCCCCCCGGCCGAGCTTAATATCCTGCCCATCGCCTCCAAACGCAACGCCTCAGCGGCCAGGCGTCAATCTCCCCTGGGGCATCTGGGCAGCCCTCAACGGAGTACAGGCTGGACATGGCCAATGAGGCTACCTCAAGCCTACAAGCGGCACCTCAAAACCTGGCCCGACCGCGACTGAGGAACCTCTGACCAAACCACGTTGCGCATGACAACGTCTTGCTCCCAACTTCAAGCTTGAGGGCGACAGGCTGGAGTTATACTTGCTCTCCGGCAGGGCGTTAGATGGTTAAGGAACCTGACATTAAAACTGTGGCAACAGCTTCTTCCCCTAAAGCCCGTTATGAGAGGGCAGTTCAAAGCCAAGCGCTATGGGAAGAAGGCAGCTGCGGGGCTTTGTGGGTATAAATAGGGACTCGCTCAATTTCCCGCTGACCCAGCAGCAGTAAAATTGCTCGTCACGTCTCGGCTCGGACCAGTTAGGTGGCTTGCTCGTTGGTGCGGGAAGGGTGTTAAGGGAAGACATTTACCGTTGCCAGCTGACAGATTGTCAAATTCCGACAGACTGTCAAATTCTGACACGTTGTCAGAATTTTGTGCGTTGTCTTATGAGGAAAGGTTGGACAGACTGGGCTTGTTTCCACTGGAGTTTAGACGAGTGAGGGGTGATTTGGTTGAAGTATACAAGATCCTGAGCGGCCTTGACAAGGTGGATGTGGGAAGGATGTTTCCTCTTGTGGGTGAGTCCAGAACTAAGGGGTCACTGTTTTAAAATTAGGGGTCGCCCTTTTAGGACAGAGATGAGGAGAATTTTTTTCTCTCTGAGGGTTGTGTGCCTTTAGAACTGTCTGCCTCAGAAGTTGGTGGAGGCGGGGTCATTGAGTATTTTTAAGGCAGAAGTAGATAGATTCTTGTGAGGCAAGGGAATCAAAGGTTATCGGGGTTAGATGGGAATGTGGAACTCGATACACAAACAGATCAGCCATGATCTTATTGGATGGTGGAACAGGCTCGAGGGGCCGAATGGTCTACTCCTGTTCCTATTTCTTATGTTTGTACGCTGATAAAAATGCACTTCCCTGCACCTTAAGGTAGCGGTTTGAGAATTTTAACCATTTGCTCATCGTATCAGCTCCCAAAGAACTACCAATTAGTTTTCTGGTTTCCCCCGTCACCCCAAGGCTTTCCTTTTTCAGAATATATCCACCTTCCCTTTCAATCCGCTTCAATGCTGTTTAAGGCGGTGCCTTCCAAATCATCGTAACTTGCTGTGTGAAAAAAATCTCTCCCCCGCCCCTGTTTTTTTCAAAACCTTTCACGGGGGAACGTGTGTCGCTGGCAAGGCCAGTATTTGTTGCCCATCTCTAATTGCCCTTGAACTGAATGACTTGCTAGGCCATTGCAGAGGGGCAGTTAAGAGTCAACCTCATTGCTGTGGGTCTGGAGTCACACGTAGGCCAGACTGGGTAAGGAGGGCAGATTTCCCTCCCTAAAGGGCATTAGTGAACCAGATGGGTTTTTACAACAATCGACGATAGTTTCATGGTCACCATATTACTGAGACAAGCTTTATAATTCCAAACTTATGAACTGAATTTTAATTCCACCGGCTGCCATGGTGGGATTCGAACCCATGTCCCCAGGTCATTAGCCTGGGCCTCTGGATTGCTCGCCCAGAGCCATTACCATTACACCACCATCTCGCCATTAAATCAAACAAAACATCATCAAAAGGAGAAACCACTCCATTAAAAGTGGCTTTGAGGCAATTTTTGTTCTGAATTACGGGAATTGAATAAGGAACTGTTACACTTCCTATCATTGACAGTGCGCCTGTAAGGGTGGGTCAATATTTATTGTAGCTGGCTGAATCTGCAGTTAAGGCCTAATTTGATACTGGAAGGAAGTTGAGAGACAGTCTCTGGGGTAAAGAACAGCACTTCATTTCATTTTCAGTCACTTCAGGCCTGAACCTCCGATTATACAAGTCTAGCATGATGCACATCTAAAACCACCATCCCCTGCTAGAATCTAAAACCACCATCCCCTGCTAGAATGGCTCATTGACTGACTCACTCACCACTTCAGTCAAAAAGCCGTGGGTTAAAATTCTATTCCAGGGCTTGAGCACAGAAATGTGGGCTGACACGCCAGTGCAGACTGAAACCGACTGTCCGACTGCAGCAATCGACAGACTGCAGTGACCATCCGACAGCAGTGACCATCCGACAGCAGTGACCGTCAGACAGCAGTGACCATCAGGCAGCAGTGACTGTCAGACTGCAGTGACCATCAGGCAGCAGTGACTGTCAGACTGCAGTGACCGTCAGACTGCAGTGACCATCAGACTACAGTGACCATCAGGCAGCAGTGACCATCAGACTGCAGTGACCATCTGACTGCAGTGACCATCAGGCAGCAGTGACTGTCAGACTGCAGTGACCATCAGGCAGCAGTGACCATCAGACAGCAGTGACCATCAGGCAGCAGTGACTGTCAGACTGCAGTGACCATCAGGCAGCAGTGACTGTCAGACTGTAGTGACCATCAGGCAGCAGTGACCGTCAGACTGCAGTGACTGTCAGACTGCAGTGACCACCAGGCAGCAGTGACTGTCAGACTGCAGTGACCATCAGGCAGCAGTGACCGTCAGACTGCAGTGACCGTCAGACTGCAGTGACTGTCAGACTGCAATGACCGTCAGACAGCAGTGACCATCAGACAGCAGTGACCATTAGACTACAGTGACCATCAGGCAGCAGTGACTGTCAGACTGCAATGACCATCAGGCAGCAGTGACCGTCAGACTGCAGTGACTGTCAGACTGCAGTGACCATCAGACAGCAGTGACCATTAGACTACAGTGACCATCAGGCAGCAGTGACTGTCAGACTGCAATGACCATAAGGCAGCAGTGACTGTCAGACTGCAGTGACTGTCTGACTGCAGTGACCATCAGACTGCAGTGACCATCAGACTACAGTGACCATCAGGCAGCAGTGACCGTCAGACTGCAGTGACCATCAGACAGCAGTGACCATCAGGCAGCAGTGACTGTCAGACTGCAGTGACCATCAGACAGCAGTGACCATCAGGCAGCAGTGACTTTCAGACTGCAGTGACCATCAGACAGCAGTGACCATCAGACTACAGTGACCATCAGGCAGCAGTGACCATCACACAGCAGTGACTGTCAGACAGCAGTGACCATCTGACTGCAGTGACCATCTGACTGCAGTGACCATCTGACTGCAGTGACCATCAGGCAGCAGTGACTATATGACTGAAATCGATCATTGGACTGCAGTGACCATCAGATTGAAGTCACCATCACACTCTCATTAGTCAAACACTCATCCCAGATGCATCTCCAGAGACATGAGAACCTGCATCAGACAAGGGGACACCCATGGGTGAGATGGAAAAGCTGCCTCAGGGCTCTCCAGCAGGTTCATCGTGGCTTATAACACTTTGTGTTTGGAATGGACTTGAGTAGTTATGAGCAAACTAAATTTCAATCTCCTAATTAAAAAGATGAAGAAATTAGATCTGAGGAGGTTTCAGACCTGAGTGAATTTCAAGTGAACACTTTATCAAACTACACTGGGGATGTCCCTTTAACCCTGGCCTGCTATTGGTCAGTGCCACTGACGCCAGTGTTCCTGATTGAGGAGATAGCCCAAAGTTCTCTTTCTTTTGAATTGAGTATACTTGTTCACTCTGGGCACTCACTCTTCTTGAAGGACACGGGTAATGATACAACCCTTCCCAAGAAACTATACCCCAATCCCCTGAGATATCGCACCCCATATGAGGAGGAACTGTACCCCTAGTACACAGAGTAACTGGACTCCAGCACAAGGAGGAACTGTACCCCAGTACATAGAGGAACTGTACCCTAGCACGAGGAGGAACTGTACCCTAGTGCATAGAGGAACTGTACCCCTGTACGAGGAAGAACTGTACCCGAATACATAGAGGAACTGTACCCCTGTACAAGGAGGAACTGTACCCCAGTAAATAGAGGAACTGTACCCATGTAAGAGGAGGAACTGTACCCCAGTACATAGAGGAACTGTACCCCAGTACAAGGAGGAACTGTACCCCAGTACATAGAGGAACTGTACCCCTGTAAGAGGAGGAACTATACCCCAGTACATAGAGGAACTGTACCCCAGTACAAGGAGGAACTGTACCCCAGTACAAGGAGGAACTGTACCCCAGTACATAGAGGAACTGTACCCCTGTACGAGGAAGAACTGTACCCGAATACATAGAGGAACTGTACCCCTGTACAAGGAGGAACTGTACCCCAGTAAATAGAGGAACTGTACCCATGTAAGAGGAGGAACTGTACCCCAGTACATAGAGGAACTGTACCCCAGTACAAGGAGGAACTGTACCCCTGTAAGAGGAGGAACTGTACCCCAGTACATAGAGGAACTGTACCCCAGTACAAGGAGGAACTGTACCCCAGTACATAAAGGAACTGTACCCCAATATATAGAGGAACTGTACCCCAGTACATAGAGGAACTGTACACCAGTACAAGGAGTAACTGTACCCCAGTACAAGGAGGAACTGTACCCCAGTACATAGAGGAACTGTACCCCAGTACAAAGAGGAACTGTACCCCAGTACATAAAGGAACTGTACCCCAATATATAGAGGAACTGTACCCCAGCACGAGGAGGAACTGTACCCCAGTACGAGGAGGAACTGTACCCCAGTACAAGAAGGAACTGTACCCCAGTACTTAGAGGAACTGCACCCCAGTACAAGGAGGAACTGTACCCCAGTACATAGAGGAACTGTACCCCAGTACATAGAGGAACTGTACCCCAGTACAAGGAGGAACTGGACCCCTGTACGAGGAGGAACTGTACCCCAGTACATAGAGGAACTGTACCCCAGTACAAGGAGGAACTGTACGCCTGTACGAGGAGGAACTGTACCCCTGTACGAGGAGGAACTGTACCCCAGTACGAGGAGGAACTGTACCCCAGTACATAGAGGAACTGTACCCCAGTACATAGAGGAACTGTACCCCAGCACGAGGAGGAACTGTACCCCTGTACAAGGAGGAACTGTACCCCAGTACATAGAGGAACTGTACCCCAGTACAAGGAGGAACTGTACCCCAGTACATAAAGGAACTGTACCCCAGTACAAGGAGGAACTGTAGCCCAGTACAAGGAGGAACTGTACCCCAGTACATAGAGGAACTGTACCCCAGTACAAGGAGGAACTGTACCCCAGTACATAGAGGAACTGTACCCCTGTAAGAGGAGGAACTGTACCCCAGTACATAGAGGAACTGTACCCCAGTACAAGGAGGAACTGTACCCTAGTACATAGAGGAACTGTACCCCAGTACAAGGAGGAACTGTACCCCAGTACATAGAGAAACTGTACCCCAGTACGAGGAAGAACTGTACCCCAGTACATAGAGGAACTGTACGCCCCAGTACACAGAGGAACTGTACCCCAGTAAATAGAAGAACTGTACCCCAGTACGAGGAAGAACTGTACACCAGTACATAGAGGAACTGTACCCCAGTACAAGGAGGAACTGTACCCTAGTACATAGAGGAACTGTACCCCAGTACAAGGAGGAACTGTACCCCAGTACATAGAGAAACTGTACCCCAGTACGAGGAAGAACTGTACCCCAGTACATAGAGGAACTGTACGCCCCAGTACACAGAGGAACTGTACCCCAGTACATAGAAGAACTGTACCCCAGTACGAGGAAGAACTGTACCCCAGTACATAGAGGAACTGTACGCCCCAGTACACAGAGGAACTGTACCCCAGTACATAGAGGAACTGTACCCCAGTACAAGGAGGAACTGTACCCCAGTATGTAGAGGAACTGCACCCCAGTACAAGGAGGAACTGTACCCCAGTACATAGAGGAACTGCACCCAAGTACAAGGAGTAACTGTACCCCAGTACAAGGAGGAACTGTACCCCAGTACAAGGAGGAACTGTACCCCAGTACAAGGAGGAACTGTACCCCAGTACATAGAGGAACTGTACCCCAGTACAAAGAGGAACTGTACCCCAGTACATAAAGGAACTGTATCCCAGTACAAAGAGGAACTGTACCCCAGTACATAAAGGAACTGTACCCCAATATATAGAGGAACTGTACCCCAGCACGAGGAGGAACTGTACCCCAGTACGAGGAGGAACTGTACCCCAGTACATAGAAGAACTGTACCCCAGTACGAGGTGGAACTGTACCCCAGTACATAGAGGAACTGTACCCCAGTACAAGGAGGAACTGTACCCCAGTACATAGAGGAACTGTACCCCAGTACAAAGAGGAACTGTACCCCAGTACATAAAGGAACTGTACCCCAATATATAGAGGAACTGTACCCCAGCACGAGGAGGAACTGTACCCCAGTACGAGGAGGAACTGTACCCCAGTACAAGAAGGAACTGTACCCCAGTACAAGGAGGAACTGTACCCCAGTACGAGGAGGAACTGTACCCCAGTACGAGGAGGAACTGTACCCCAGTACATAGAGGAACTGTACCCCAGTACAAGGAGGAACTGGACCCCTGTACGAGGAGGAACTGTACCCCAGTACATAGATGAACTGTACCCCTGTACAAGGAGGAACTGTACCCCAGTACATAGAGGAACTGTACCCCAGTACATAGAGGAACTGTACCCCAGTACAAGGAGGAACTGTAGCCCAGTACAAGGAGGAACTGTACCCCAGTACATAGAGGAACTGTACCCTAGTACAAGGAGGAACTGTACCCCAGTACATAGAGGAACTCTACCCCAGTACAAGGAGGAACTGTACCCCAGTACATAGAGGAACTGTACCCCAGTACATAGAGGAACTGTACCCCAGTACAAGGAGGAACTGTACCCCAGTACATAAAGGAACTGTACCCCTGTACGAGGAGAAACTGTACCCCCAGTCCCTGAGAAACTCTACCCCAGTCCTTGAGGAAACCACGAGGCTTAATCAGCTATGGAAGAATGCTAAATCTTGGTTTGGGATTTGGGGTGTGGTTTATGTTCCAAAGGTCCCGCAGCTGTTGAAGCAGAGATTCCTGAGGACTGTCCGGAAGGCATCCAAAGGTCCCACTAAAAGGTTTTTTGACAAGATCTTACTTCAACATCCTCACTGCCTCCTGAGCAAATTGACCCAGGCTCGCACTATCCGGTTTAGCAAGCCTTCAGGATCGGCCTGAATCCTCCAGGAATTCCAGATTAATCCCCTAGACACATCTGCGAGCAACACTCAGGAGGAAAATCAGCGAATAGGAGGAAAAAAGCGTGTTTCATTTACTTTTCTTGATATACTTTGGTTCATTCATTGTAAAAAATGGGCAATTGGGGGAATAAATGACTAACAGTTGAGAATCATTCGGTCAGGTAATGAAAGTTGCTTTCTGATTGGTGCATGCAGGCGGGGCCATGAGATCGTGTGAGGAATCCGCCAAGAATACCACCAATGAGAGTTGGTCACCTTGCCCCCAGTGGATCCCAGCACTCAAATCCAATGAGAGTTGATCACCTTGCTCCCAGTGGATCCCAGCACTCAAATCCAGTGAGAGTTGATCACTTTGCTCCAAGTGGATCCCGACACTCAAATCCACTTAGGTTTGGCCACCTTGCTCCCAGTGGATCCCAGCACTCAAATCCAATGAGAGTTGATCATCTTGCTCCCAGTGGATCCCAGCACTCAAATCCAATGAGAGTTGATCACCTTGCTCCCAATGGATCCCAGCACTCAAATCCAATGAGAGTTGGCCACCTTGCCTCCAGTGGATCCCAACACACAAATCCAATGAGAGTTGGTTACCTTGCTCTCCATGGATCCCAGCATATAAATCCAATGGAGTTGTCCACCTTGCTCCCAGTAGATCCCAGCACTCAAATCCAATGAGAGTTGATCACCTTGCTCCCAGTGGATCCCAGCACTCAAATCCAATGAGAGTTGGTTACCTTGCTCTCCGTGGATCCCAGCATATAAATCCAATGAGAGTTGTCCACCTTGCTCCCAGTAGATCCCAGCATTCAAATCCAATGAGAGTTGGCCACCTTGCTCCCAGTGGATCCCAGCATTCAAATCCAATGAGAGCTGGCCACCTTGCTCCCAGTGGATCCCAGCCCTCAAATACCAGCAAAAGCAGTGGGGTTAAAATGGGGATTGGGTGAAAATGGGGACACTCGGTTGGACCTGCGCCCATTGCTTCATCCCTCCACCGGGCTGTCCCACCCCCGAGCCACCTATCCCGCTCCGAGCAGGGAGGATTAAAATCGCCCAGTAAATTTCCTTTCCAAAACCACAAAACACCATAAGTCCCCACAAGGCGCAAACACACAGATCTTTGTTCCAGTTAATGTTTCTCCAATTACACAGATTACAGTTAAGTGGCTCATTATACTACTCAGTAACCTATTTAGAAAACTTGCAAGTTTTTTTTTAGTCAACATTATTTTTTTTTGCTCTCTCCAACTCCTGAGGCTCACAAGACTTGCTTTGTGCAAAGTGAGGTCATCCCCCTCTCTTCACCTTTGCACCCTGACCCCCATGGTGGGGAGGTTTCAGCTCCTTGAGTGACAAGGCTCCAGCTTGTCCCTCTTGACGATTTTGTGGTCAAAACCGTGGTCAGTTCTGCTCTGGTTCCTCCTCAACTCTAAACCACCCGCTACGCACTTGTCCTGCTTCCTCTCTCTCCAGTGGAGACCAAGGCTGGGATCTTATTGAGGCGCCGGGGTTGGTCTGGCCTGTTGGCTGGAAGACTCGTGCTGCCTCTTTTAGGGAAGGCCCGCTGAGCCACGAGCCAGTCAGGCAGTGGCGAGGCCAGCAGCGGGCCTTCCCCTGGAAGTAAGTCCCCAGGGATGTCCCGCCTACCGAGAGCCGCCGGCCAATCGGAGGCCAGCAGCTCTTGTGCTCAGCAGCGCCACTGGGGGAGGCTGTGGCTGCTGCTGGAAGGACAGGCCCTGGAGTCCCAGGATCGCAGGGCAACCTAGGACCACAGGTAAGTAATGTTGGGGGGGATGGGGGAGAGGGGTGATTCGTGGGTTGGGGGTCATGGGCCGAGGGGGTGGGGCGTTGCCGTCGGCTGCAAGGGCAGGGGGAGCCTCTGAGCAGGCACCCCCTTCCCAATGAGCATTTCCTGGGTCAGGCACTGAGTGCCTTTGATTGAAGGACCCTCTCCCCATCCCCACACCCCCAGAGGTGACAAGCGGCCCACGTGGGTTTACCTGTCGTGCCTGCTATATGGCGACAGGCCCACCTGCAGCTGGGTTAATACCAGCGGCAGCCAGATGAGGCCCAAGTGGTCATGAATTAGCCGCTTAAGGGCCTCAATTGGTAATGAGATGGGAAGGCCGACCATGGGCCTTCCTGCCCAGAGCTTCATTCTGGCGGACGCAGGGAGTCAGTGGGATTCCAGTACACCACCATCCTGCTTAATGACATAACGTTCCCGCTCTCCACCAGCAAGACCATGAGATTCCAGCCCGAGACTCATCACTCCGTCTCCCATCTTAACTCAGGGGATAGAATTGAAAAGTAGAGAAATAACATTCAGCTTGTATCGAGCCTTGGTTAGGCCACGCTTGGCGCCCTGTGAATAGATCTGGCCTCCCATTATATTATAAAAAGCAAAACTGTGGAATTGGAGAGGGTGCAAGAATTGGTTTACAAGGATGATACCATAAAGTGAACAGCCCGAGTCTTTGTCTCTTGAAAAGAGAGGTCAGAGGGGTGATCGAGCAGAGAACTCTATAGCTATGAAATGTTTTGGTAGCGTGCGCACAGAGGGCATAATTTTTGTCCCTACTCTGCCGCCTCCCCACCCCGGGTGAGGTCAGCAAAGGAGGTGGGCGGGGCCTGAAAATCCGGTGCTAACCAACAGCTTAAGGGAGACAAGAGATCCTCCACCAAGCACCACCAAATTCTGACTGCACCGCACCCACTATAACCACCGGTGACATCAATAACTTCAACGATCTCGGAAGCACAGTCTCTGGAAATGCCTGTGCCGACAGCAAAGTGGCAGATAGAGTTGCCAGAGCAAGCTCCGCATTTCACCGTTTGCGCACAAGAGACTGTGGAGATCACAAACTCACACCAAAACTTGCTGCGTACAAAGCTGTGGTAATACCTATCCTCCTATCAGCCTGTGAGACGCCCAACTTGTCCCTTTATTCACTCATGTGAGGTGGGCGCCGCTGGCTGGGCCAGCATTCATTGCCCATCCCTAATTGCCCCGGGTGGCTTGCTAGGCCTACTCAGAGGACAGATAAGAGTCAACCCCATTGTTGTGGGTCTGGAGTCACATGTAGTGTAGGCCAGACCAGGTAAGGATGGCAGATTTCCTTCCCTAAAAGGAAAAAGATAAAAGTGAACCCGATGGGTTTTTACAACAATCAACAATGGCTTCACGGTCATCATTAGAATGTTGATTCCAGATTTTTTTACTGAACTCAAATTCCACCATGTGCTGTGGTGGGATTTGAGCCCCAGAGCATTACCTGGGTCTCTGACTTACCAGTCCAGGGACAATACCTCTACGTCACTGCCTCATTAAGCAGGTGCACAGGTTCCACATGAGATGCACTCGGAACTTCCTGGGTACAAAATGGGAGGACAAAGTGGCCAAGACTGAGTTACTTCGAAAAGCAGAAACGCCTGGGATTGAAGCACTCGCCGTCACAGCCCAGCTCAGTTAGAGTGGACATGTTGTTCATGTGACTGACGATCAAATCCTTAAGGCGGTCGTATATTTACAACTAAAACTTGGACACGGGCCTGCACGGTCGGCCGAGATTAAGGTTCAAGGGCTCCTTGGGTGAACCTCAGGGAGTGGGGCCCTGTCCACTGGCGGGGGGGCTGAATGCACAAGAATGGACTACCTGAGGACTGACCTCCAGTCGTGACGTTGTCTCCTTCGAACAGCAAAGAATACAGGCAGCTAAAGACAAAAGGCAAGCTCGAAAGACTGGGCAGTTCCAACAAAAAAAAAATCAGGCGATTCACCCTGCTCTGCACTGTGGGAAGCCATGTGTATCTGTCAGGGGCTCCACAGCCATGTTGGAACACACAGCCAATGTCTCTACGCACGCAAGAAATGGTCATCTTCAACAACAAAGGGAAACAGAGAACAACGACAATAGTCTGTATAATCCTACGATTTCTTTTCCAAGGGCTTCAATCTCTACAATTTCCTTCTTTGCCCCCAGTTTTCACTCCCTCCGGTGTCCTGCAAGTTTTTAAAACCCAAGTTTCGCGGCACACAATCACCCCTCTCTGATTTACCCCCTTTTCTTCATAATCTTGCCGGTTTCCTGCTTCACCTGGGCCTCAGGCTTGGGTCCCACAGTTGAAGACAAACCGTTCGCCAAGCATGAAACTAGTTGTGCACACCAGCCGCCCAGCTTGTGCAGTCAGCCAGTGTACAGTAACCAGACTGAGGAGCCTTTCGGAGACATGTCAGATGTGGCACTGCGATACGCAATAGTCATAGGGTTCGACAGCACAGTAAGAGGCCATCAGGCTTGTGCTGGCTCATCTATGTATGTAAATTCTTCTTTGGAAAGTACTATTGGCTTTTCTTCCACACTCTTTTCGGGCAGTGTGTATACTTGCTGGACAAAACAAAAACTATCTCCTTGCCTTCCCTCTGGTCCATTTGCCAATCACCTTAAATGAGTTCTTGGGGTGAAATTTTAAACCCAGGCCTAAGGTGCCCTCTGACCTGGATGTAAAAGCTCCTACGGTGCCTACTGAATGCAGAACAGGGGAGTTCCCCCACCCCCGCCTACCACCGACACCACCACCACCCCCTCACCCTCCGCCCCCCGCACCTCCTCACCCCACCCTGTGTCCTGGCCAATATTTACCCCTCAACCTGAAAAAAAATTGACCTGGTCATTATCACCATGTTTGTCAGGCATGGGGGTCAATGGAACTAAAGGAGGCCATTCAGCCCCATGAGCCTGTTCCGCCGTTTAGAGAGATCGTGCCTGATCTGTGATCTAACTCCACATACCCAGCTTTGCCTCGCATCCCTTAATACCTTCACAGAATCATCACAGCACAGAAGGAGGCCATTCGGCCCATCGTGTCTGCACTGGCTCTCCGAATGAGCAATTCACTTAGGTGCCGACCTTCCGCTTTCTCCCTGTGACGCTGCACATTCCTCCTTGTCCAGATAACAGTCCGAGTTCCTCTTGAACTCCCCGGTTGAACCTGCCTCCAGCCCACTCTCAGGCAACGCGTTCCAGACCCTAACCACTCGCTGCGTGAAAAAGTTTCTCCTCGTGTGACATTTGCTTCCTTTGCCAATGAGCTTAAACCTGTGCCCCCTCGTTCTCGATCCTTCCACGAGTGGGAACAGTTTCTCCCCGTCTGCTCTAGCCAGGTCCCCTCACGGTTTTGAATAGCTTTGGTTAGCAAAAATCTACCCCCTCGGAGTTCCTGTTTGCAGTAGAGAGCTCCAAACTGCTGCCTCCCTTTGGGTGCAGAAGCGTTTTCTAATTTCACTCCTGGAAAGTTGGTTCTATTTTTTAGACAATGCCCCCACCACCCCCCCCGCCCCCCTCCCCCACCCGCCCTCCCCCCAACCACCACCCCTAAACTCGCCGACCAGTGGAAATAGTTTCCCTGGTTAACGTTTCGAGTCCAACTGGCTCCTGAAGAGTCATACGGACTCGAAACGCTAACTCCGCTTCTCTCTCCACAGACACTGTCAGACCTGCTGAGATTTTCCAGCACTTTCTGTTTTTATTTCAGATTTCCGGAATCCGTGGTATTTTGCTCCCACCACAGGAATAGTTTCCCTCTATCTCCCCTTGCTGTGCGCAAATTGGTTGCCACATCTCTTACATTATTTACATCAGTGGCTCTATGTCAAAAAGTACTGAATTGAATTTAAGGCATTTGGGTTGTTTTGAGGTCAGGAATGGCACCATATGCTGTAAGATGCTATAGCATAACGTGACACAAGCGTTGTTTTGTAAAGCAACCCAGCACAGACAGACTAGAGGCATACTGCGGCTGCGCACTGCTTCTGCACACGCATGAGGAAGTTCACAACGCAAGTTACTGAGAGGAGATTGGACTTAGGAAGAAATAAACTTGCCTTGGAGGTGGTACAATCCAACTAGACTGGTACCTGGGATGAGAGGGTGAATAACTTGGGCCTCGAGACTCTGGGTTGAGAGGGATGAGGGATAATAGGATTGAAACATACAAGATTCCGAAGGGGCTTGACAGGGTGGATACTGAGAGGTTGACCGGGAATTTCCGGTTCCCCCAATTCCCCATCCAAAGTCAACGGAGCTTTTGCTGGTCCGTCAAATTTTCCGGTCCCGCCCGCGATAATTCCCGTGGTGGGCGGGACCGGAAAATCCCAGCCATTGTTCCCCCGTGTTGGGGAACCTAAAACACAGGGGTCACTCCCAGATAAGGAGCCGGTCCTTTCGGGCTGGAGAGGAGGAGAAATTTCTTCACGTGACGGGAATTCTCTACCCCAGGGGGCTGTGGATGCTCCATCATTGAATACGTTTAAGGTCGGGACAGACGGGTTTTTGGTCCCTCGGAAGGGGGGGGGTGTGGGTGCGGAATTAAGGGATACAGGGAGCGGGCAGAAAGGGCAGACTGACCGGCGGAGGAGGCTCAAGGGACTGTCATCTCCCACTCCTATTTCTCGTGTTCAGTTATCTCGAGTGTGTAAATGGAGCCTGAGCTTTGCTAACCTGCTCTTCCTGATTCATGGAACCAATGTGCTTATATTTTGCAACCACTCGATGTCACTTATGTGCTGTTTAGACATTGGCTGTACTTATCTAGGGCAATCAGGACAGGGGGCACCTTGGCGTCCACCCTCAACGCCCCCCCCCCCCCGACCCCAACACACACAAAAAGCTGGGTCCAGCCTTGAAACTCAGCCTCTCCAAATATGGCAGTCATTGCCAATGGTGCACAGGAGTCGTGTACACAGTTCACACAGCACAAAGCACCTGCAAGCTGGGTAGGGGTTGGCACACATGTGCGCCAAACGTGCTTGGAAGCACCACAGAGCTCTCCGTGTAACCCCCCCTCCTCATTCCAAAGGGCAAAGGAGTGTCGAACTGCTTCCAGGGAAAGGCCTCCACAGGGTCTCCCTTGGGTGTCTCAGACTGTGAAGGCAACTGGACATGTGGAGGCGTCAATGTATTAAAAGCTAATGAGGCCGGTCAGTCAGTCAGCCCAACCCAGGTATCCTCCCATCCCCAACTGAAGGCCTGAGTGCTCATTGGAGGGGAAGAGGCGTAGGGTTGCCAACCCTCCAGGATTGGCCTGGAGTCTCCGAGGACAGAGGAGCAGGAGAAGGCCACTGCACCCCCTCCTGCCTGCTACCCCATTTAATTAGATCATGGCCGATCTTCCTCCTCAACGCCATCTTCCCACACTATCCCCATATCCCTTGATGTCACTGGCATTGAACCAATGCTGGGCCGCAGGTGGAAAATCACAAGGGCCCGAAACAGAATCGCTCGTGCTTTTTTCTTGTTCGTTTTTGTTGCAAGTTCACGATTATAAGTTCCGAAAATATTGGCGATGGTGAGGGGTAGGGGGTAAAAAAGGTAGTTTGACCGGGTGGGGCAGCCGGAGGTGTGGGGTCATGTGATAAAGCCTCCAGAGATGCAATGCAAAGTTGGCAACTCTGACGGGCAAGGGTGGCTTATGGGAATGGGGTTGGTGTGGGATAGCAGGCGCTCGAGCTAAGTGGGTTGGGGGTGGGGGGGGGGTGTGGGTAGGGGTGGGTGCGGGGGAAGGGGGAAGGGGGAAGGAAGGAGCTTCACTTCAACCCTTCTCCCATTGGGATAATCAGCGCTGTGAGTTGTTGCAAAAAGCAGAGAGGGCCATCTGAGCAGGCGAGGTCACATGACACAAAAAGCTGCATTTATATTGCGCCTTTCATAGTGTAAACACAACCCACCGATCCACATCCACAGGGGCATTATCGAACAGAATTTGACACCGAGCCACATAAGGGGCTATTAGGTCAGAAAACCAAAAGCTTGGTCAACGAGGCTGCTTTTAAGGGGTATTTTAAATAAAAAGGGGGGAAGAGAGGCGGAGAGGGTTAGGAAGGAAACTCCAGAGCTGAGGCCCCTCAGCAGCGGAAAGCGTGTTGGGAAAATGTGAGAAAATGTGAGCTTGTCCACTTTGGCCGGAAGAAAAGAAAAGCAGTATATTATTTAAATGGAGGGAGAGATTGCAGAACTCTGTGGTGCAGAGGGATCTGGGCGTCCTGGTGCATGAATCACAAGAAGTTAGTACCCGGGTGCAGCGGGTGATTAGGAGGGCAAATGGAATGTGGGCGTTTATTGCCAGGGCAATGGGTTATAAAAGTGGGGACGTTTTCCTGCAGCTGTACAGGGCCTGGGTGAGACCACATCTGGATCACTGGCTGGGATTTTCGGGCCCCCGCCCACCACTGGGATCTTCCGGTCCCGCCGAAAGTCAATGGGCTTTTGGCTGGCCCGCTGCACCCCCACCCCCCCCCCCCCCCAACCCCCACCGGCCGGTGGGTCCCACCATGGCAGGGCCTAGAAATCCCAGTCACCGAGTACAGTTTTTTGTGTCCTTATTTGAAAAAAGATATCATTGCGTTAGAAGCAGTTCAGAGAAGGTTCACTCAACTCCTCCTTGGGAGTGAGGGGCTTAAATTATGAAGAAAGGGTTGAGCAGGTTGGGCCTATACCCATTGGAGTTTAGGAGAATGAGGGGTGATCTTATTGAAACAGATAAGATCCTGAGGGGACTTGACAGGGTGGGTACCAGGAGGATGTTTCCCCTTGTTGGGGGGACTAGAGCCAGGGGACATGGGTTAGGAATAAGAGGTCTACGTTTTAAAACAGGGGTGAGGAACTTTATTTCTCTCAAAGGGTTGTTAGTTTGTGGAATTCTCTTCCCAAGAAAGCAGTGGAGGCTGGGTCACTGAATTTATTCAAGGCTGAGTTTAGATAAACACAGAGTCAAGGTTTATAGGAGGCAGATGGCAAAGTGGAGTTGAGACCACAACCAGGTCAGCCATGATGTTATTGAATGGCAGAGCAGGCTCGAAGGGCTGAATGGCCTAGTCCTGCTCATGAATGTCCTCTGCTCCCACATTCCTGGAGGGGTGATTAAATCGGGGATTCTCGAGAGGTCAGAATTAGACGAGTGTGGGTATCCCGGAGGGTTGTGGAGCTGCAGGAGGTTACAGGGATAGGGAGGGTTGTGGAGCTGGAGGAGATTACAGGGATAGGGAGGATTGTGGAGCTGGAGGAGGTTACAGGTATAGGGAGGGTTGTGGAGCTGGAGGAGGTTACAGGGATAGGGAGGGTTGTGGAGCTGGAGGAGGTTACAGGGATAGGGAGGGTTGTGGAGCTGGAGGAGATTACAGGGATAGGGAGGGTTGTGGAGCTGGAGGAGGTTACAGGTATAGGGAGGGTTGTGGAGCTGGAGGAGGTTACAAGGATAGGGAGGGTTGTGGAGCTGGAGGAGATTACAGGGATAGGGAGGGTTGTGGAGCTGGAGGAGGTTACAGGGATAGGGAGGGTTGTGGAGCTGGAGGAGGTTACAGGGATAGGGAGGGTTGTGGAGCTGGAGGAGGTTACAGGGATAGGGAGGGTTGTGGAGCTGGAGGAGGTTACAGGGATAGGGAGGGTTGTGGAGCTGGAGGAGGTTACAGGGATAGGGAGGGTTGTGGAGCTGGAGGAGGTTACAGGGATAGGGAGGGTTGTGGAGCTGGAGGAGGTTACAGGGATAGGGAGGGT
The DNA here is from genome assembly GCA_026770705.1 of Isurus oxyrinchus. Taxonomy (NCBI): domain Eukaryota; kingdom Metazoa; phylum Chordata; class Chondrichthyes; order Lamniformes; family Lamnidae; genus Isurus; species Isurus oxyrinchus. Next base: position 8,701,649 of record JANJGN010000031.1, read on the forward strand.
TGTGGAGCTGGAGGAGGTTACAGGGATAGGGAGGGTTGTGGAGCTGGAGGAGGTTACAGGGATAGGGAGGGTTGTGGAGCTGGAGGAGGTTACAGGGATAGGGAGGGTTGTGGAGCTGGAGGAGGTTACAGGGATAGGGAGGGTTGTGGAGCTGGAGGAGGTTACAGGGATAGGGAGGGTTGTGGAGCTGGAGGAGGTTACAGATATAGGGAGGGTTGTGGAGCTGGAGGAGGTTACAGGGATAGGGAGGGTTGTGGAGCTGGAGGAGGTTACAGGGATAGGGAGGGTTGTGGAGATGGAGGAGGTTACAGGGATAGGGAGGGTTGTGGAGCTGGAGGAGGTTACAGGTATAGGGAGGGTTGTGGAGCTGGAGGAGGTTACAGGGATAGGGAGGGTTGTGGAGATGGAGGAGGTTACAGGGATAGGGAGGGTTGTGGAGCTGGAGGAGGTTACAGGGATAGGGAGGGTTGTGGAGCTGGAGGAGGTTACAGGGATAGGGAGGGTTGTGGAGCTGGAGGAGGTTACAGGGATAGGGAGGGTTGTGGAGCTGGAGGAGGTTACAGGTATAGGGAGGGTTGTGGAGCTGGAGGAGGTTACAGGGATAGGGAGGGTTGTGGAGCTGGAGGTGGTTACAGGGATAGGGAGGGTTGTGGAGCTGGAGGAGGTTACAGGGATAGGGAGGGGTGAGGCCGTGGAGGGATTTCAAGCCAGGGACAACAGTTTCTAAACTGAGGTGCTGCTGAACTGGGGGCCAGCGTAGGTCAGCGAGTACAGGGCTGACAGAAGAAAGGAACTTGGTGCGAGTGAGGACGAGGGACAGCAGAGTTTTGGGTGGCCTCAAGTGTACGGAGGGCAGGAGGTGGGAGAGCAGCCAGGAGCGTGTTGGGATGGTCGAGCCTGGAGGTAATGAAGACACGGCTGAGGGTTTCAGCAGCGAGTGAGGTGGACAATTTTCCAGAGGTGCAAATTGGACTGTGTCAGTAATGGTGCGGATACGTGTTCAGAATCTCAGGGTCAAATGCGACAACAAGATTGCAAAGTCTGGCTCAGCCGGGGAACGGGATGGAGCCGGGAGCTAAGGAATGCTGTTTGTTTATGGTGAATGGTTAACTTTGCCAGCAGGAAAGTCATCTCCCTTTTTTTCATAATTCCCCCCCCCATCCCCTCCACACCCCCACCCTCACCCTCTCCCCACTCCTGCTCTAAAATCTAATTTGTGTGAACCAGTTCAATAATTCATAGCTGGGGAGACACTTGAGACATGAAAACCAATTTATGCAGGGATAGAAATCCCAAGCAAAATGGCAAACAGCGTCTACTGTCTGGACTGCCTCCAAATCTCTGCGGCAACTTCCTCCCAGCTCACTTTGAATGTAGCCCAAAGGCAAATATTAAAAATGCATTCAGCAAGCAAAGGGGACAGTGCACAATCGCCTGGATTATACATGTCGACGTAGAGAGACAGCCAGGATCACTTACTGTTATTGTGATAACTAAAACTGATGTACAGTAAATTGAACCTCATAGTTCCTGCCTTTTGCCTCACTCTCTCTCTCCTTTCTTCACTTGTTTCTTTCTCTCTGTTAACTACACAATTTAGCCAGTTCCCATTTTCCTTTATAATATGATAGCTTTGGATGCCCCCTTTATCCTCGATCTCCGGCTCCTCCTCCTCACAACTCTGCCTCTCTCCATCAGGCCTCCCCCATCCCCATTTTGCTTCCTTGGTTCTTTCTGGCCTTTTATTCAATTTGCTTGTTGCTTCCCTTAAACAGCAATCTGGTACCCCCCCAGCCTGGTACCTGCTCAAAGTCTGGTACCTGCTCGCAGTCTGGTACCTGCTCAAAGTCTGGTACCTGCTCGCAGTCTGGTACCTGCTCGCAGTCTGGTACCTGCTCGCAGTCTGGTACCCGCCGTCTGGCATTTTCAGTCTGGAATTCCCAGTCTGGTACTCACTCACAGTCTGGTACCCACAGTCTGGCATTCTCAGTCTGCAATCCCCAGTCTGGTATCTGATCGCAGCCTGGTACCTGCTGGAAGTCTAGTACCCTCAGTCTGGCATTCCCAGTCTGGTATCCGCTCACCATCTGGTACTCCCAGTCCGGTATCCTGCGTCTGATACCCTGTGTCTGGCATTCCTAGTCTGGCCTTCCAGTATGGTATCCGCTTGCCATCTGGCACCTGCTCGCCGTCTGGCACCCTGCGTCTGCTATTCTCAGTCTGGTATTCCCAGTCTGGCAACAGCAGTCTGGTATTCTCAGTCTGGTATTCACAGTCTGGCACCTGCAGTCTGGTATTCACAGTCTGGCACCTGCAGTCTGGTATTCTCAGTCTGGTATTCACAGTCTGGCACCTGCAGTCTGGTATTCACAGTCTGGCACCTGCAGTCTGGTATTCTCAGTCTGGTATTCACAGTCTGGCACCTGCAGTCTGGTATTCTCAGTCTGGCACCTGCAGTCTGGTATTCTCAATCTGGTATTCACAGTCTGGCACCTGCAGTCTGGTATTCACAGTCTGGCACCTGCAGTCTGGTATTCACAGTCTGGCACCTGCAGTCTGGTATTCTCAGTCTGGTATTCACAGTCTGGCACCTGCAGTCTGGTATTCTCAGTCTGGTATTCACAGTCTGGCACCTGCAGTCTGGTATTCTCAGTCTGGTATTCCCAGTCTGGCACCTGCAGTCTGGTATTCTCAGTCTGGTATTCCCAGTCTGGCACCTGCAGTCTGGTATTCTCAGTCTGGTATTCCCAGTCTGGCACCTGCAGTCTGGTATTCTCAGTCTGGTATTCACAGTCTGGCACCTGCAGTCTGGTATTCTCAGTCTGGTATTCACAATCTGGCACCTGCAGCCTGGTATTCCCAGTCTGCCACCTGCAGTCTGGTATTCTCAGTCTGGTATTCACAGTCTGGCACCTGCAGTCTGGTATTCTCAGTCTGGTATTCATAGTCTGGCACCTGCAGTCTGGTATTCATAGTCTGGCACCTGCAGTCTGGTATTCTCAGTCTGGTATTCCCAGTCTGGCACCTGCAGTCTGGTATTCTCAGTCTGGTATTCCCAGTCTGGCACCTGCAGTCTGGTATTCTGTCTGGTATTCCCAGTCTGGCACCTGCAGTTGGTATTCTCAGTCTGGTATTCCCAGTCTGGCACCTGCAGTCTGGTATTCTCAGTCTGGTATTCACAGTCTGGCACCTGCAGTCTGGTATTCTCAGTCTGGTATTCCCAGTCTGGCACCTGCAGTCTGGTATTCCCAGTCTGGCACCTGCAGTCTGGTATTCTCAGTCTGGTATTCCTAGTCTGGCACCTGCAGTCTGGTATTCCCAGTCTGGTATTCACAGTCTGGCACCTGCCGTCTGGTATTCACAGTCTGGTATTCACAGTCTGGCACCTGCAGTCTGGTATTCACAGTCTGGTATCCCAGTGCGGTAGTTGCTTGCAGTCTGGTGCCCTGTGTCTGGTACCTAAAGAGTCTGGTATTCCTCCAGGCTGGTATTCCCAGTCTAGTATTCCCAGTCTAGTATTCCCAGTCTAGTATTCCCAGTCTGGTATTCCCAGTCTGGTGTCCCAGTCTAGTATTCCCAGTCTGGTATCCCAGTCTGGTGTTTCCCAGTCTGGTGTTGCCCAGTCTGGTGTTCCCAGTCTGGTATTCCCAGTCTGGTGTTCCCAGGCTGGTATTTGCAGCTGGGACCTATGTCGTAGGACAAGCAGCATGGTATTAAAAACCTATTCCAATCCAACTCATACTAACAACACGGGGCTGGAGTTTTTGGACCCTCCGCTGGGGGGGGTGGTTGTATTGGTTGGGGGAGGGGCGGAGTACGAGGGGTGCCAG